>JBBPBX010012047.1:18851-45863 GCA_038048925.1 Garcialebias charrua | reverse complement strand
ATATGTAATGTGCTGTTTTTGTATGACAACCCAGTGACAAGGATGCCTGCAGTGTCAGCACATCAAGCGCACCGTTGAATTTAGATTTGTGAAAATTTACAAATTTACACTGTTTGAGTGTTGTCATTGTGTTAGCGAGAGTAAATGTCATGAATAAATTTGACATTAAACATAATCCAAGTTGAAGTGTTGCATCATTTTCAGTCTCCTTTTTGGCATTTGCATTTAGTAGCAGGCCAAACTGACAGACCATGCAGAATAATGTAGT
The DNA here is from genome assembly GCA_038048925.1 of Garcialebias charrua. Classification (NCBI taxonomy): domain Eukaryota; kingdom Metazoa; phylum Chordata; class Actinopteri; order Cyprinodontiformes; family Rivulidae; genus Garcialebias; species Garcialebias charrua. Next base: position 45,595 of record JBBPBX010012047.1, on the reverse strand, counting down.
ATTTTAATTCCACAGCAGAGAAAGCTATGTAGTCTCTGTAAGTAGGTCTAGGAAAAAATATATATCGATTATCGACCAAACAAGTTTTAAAATATCGGCATATCGAGTATTGGCCAAAAACCCAGTATCCTGCATCCCCAGTTAAAACCCTTGATACTTGTGTGCACCAAAAATATCCACTCACAAACAAAAAAATAAAAGTTTTTATGCTTTTTGAAGGCAGTTGTCTGCTTGCATTTATCACAGGATCCCCTGTGGTAGAAACTTTTGAACTGTGGTCAGGCAAAGAAGGATGGCAAATCCATTTTTAGATCCCCCATGTTATATTTAGTCAAAGTAACTCTGTTTGAATAACTGCATGGAACTCACCTCTGATTTCTGCACATCAATCTTTCCAACACTGACAGCTTACGATTTACTTTAACTTGGTAAAGTTTAGTTTAGGTAAAGCAACTAATTTGTCAACAAATCCCACCTCCATTCTTTTCTTTGTCACCGCTGCATCCATGCTGGGTGTACTGGCAAGCTAAACACTAGATAATGTTGCACTCCACTCTTTTGGACCGTAGTGGATTGTGATTGAACAAAAAAAAAATGCAAACATTTGTTTCGCCTTTACTCCCACTTGACAATTTCTGACATTTTCTCCTACTTTGGCACAGCCCCGAGAGTGTAAAGTGTGGGAAGTGTCGAGAGAAGCACAACTCTGTGAGACTTGTTCTTTAATCCAAGGGATATGGGGGTGGTGAGGTAGATTTTTATTTATGTTTTTTGTCCATTTAAAACCAACAAAACTCTTAAATCTTTGCTCCAGTTTTTGCTCTCCTACCACGCCATCCCCACAGAGAGCCATCTTCAAAAGATTTTCCCCCTTCTGGCTGGTTTGGTGTTTTATTTAGTGCAGACTCGTGCTCTTAAACTCAAGACCGCTTAGGGTGCGCGGGGGTTTTCTGTGTAAGGAAATATGCCCACAGTGCTGTGAGTTTAATCAGCATTCCTAACCCATGTGTGTATCCTTTTTCTTGTCCTTCACCTCTCTTTGAGCTTTCTGTTGTTTCGCTGTTCAACAGTTGTTTGGCATCTAATACCAAACATTGACTCATTCTTTGATGTTACACACTGTCTTGATTCTGTAACAGCCAACTGGGAGACATTTCTGCAGCTTGTTAAATCTGCTCTTGTTTGAACAATCACAGCCAGACAGAGCCGGATGACGACGAGCTCACGTGTGAACGGGAGACGCGAGCGAGCACGTTAGTGTCCCCTCTAACGCAGCATCCTTTACGGTGTTGGTGCTCACATGTCGGGAGATGTTATTAGGGAGCTCATCGCCTTTCTCCTCTGAGAGAATGGCTGTGTGATTATGAAGTCATCAGCTTTGAACCGCCGAGGCTACGGAGGAGCACCCCTCCTCATGGGTCCTCAGGGTGCCATTGATTGGTGACCATGTGTTTGTGCCTGATAGACTGTGAAATGGTGTGTTGCTGCACGGCTGTGTCACACCTGCGTCCCACCAAAGTGATTGATTGGTTTGGTCATGTGGAATGTTCCCATCTGGTCCACAGTAATGCATTTTTTTCCTCATTTGTGAATAACAAGCAATGGCAGGAGAATACTTGGGTTCGGGAAATGGCAAAGGCCAAGCGAAAACATTTTCCCCTGTCCACCCCTCCCCACCTTCCCCGTTTACCAAGTTAGAAAGAATTCAAATGGACAGAGCCATGGCACCTGATTATCCTGGAACGGAATAAACACAATCAGGAAGCTCCCGTCCACTCTCTTGTGTAAAAATGGAATTTGGAAAAAACAAACTAAATAATTTAGCTTGTGTGGAAGGTGGTAGCTCTGGGTTTTAGAAATCATATTTTCAGCCACAGATTATGAACTAAAACCCCATATATTTGTCTTTGCTGATTAAGACAACTTGTTTTTTTTATTAGTAACCTCTTTTGTATTTGTAGCCACATCTAAACACAGGGGATTTGTTTTTATCCTCCTGAGCTTAAGTCTTATTTTGTTTCTTGCTTTCTTCCCAGTTTGATTTGCCTTAATCCCAGTCTCTCGCCTTTAATTGATCTATTCATTCCACCTAATGGCTAATTACACGTCAGCTTGCATAAGCAGATGCATTCGTCATCCTAGTACATAATAATCAGTGACATTTCAACAAAGAAAAAAATATAAATATGCAAATAAGAACTCATTAACATTTGCTCTTGCTGTTTTGAATAATGTCACTGCTGACAAGGCTGTACACAGAAATGGATGCTGAGCTCAGGGCAAGGAAGACACGATTCCCTCTGCGTTTTGTTGCTCTTTCATGTTCCTCTGTCTGACTGTTGTTTCTCATTCTGCTCTGCAAACATTCTTCTGCCAGCCAGGGAGGAAGCTGATATGGCACCCCCTCCCCTGTTTCCTCATCCATGCTAACCTGACCTCTAACCCAGCCAGCTTTCATTTACTGTGGACAAAAAATCTGTTGAATGCATCAAACAGCTTTGACAGAATGGATGTACTCAAACTCTTGAAAGGGAAACAAAAGGAGGCACGTTAAAAGGTGTGATGAAAAGACGAGTGAGTGTACATTTGATGTGCCACAGAAATGTATTAGTAACCATGGAGCTGGTCTAATTTCACTCAGAGGCATCCAGGCAGGCCCAGACTTGACCTTTTTGTAGGAAAGATTTTATTGGCACTTAATTTATTCTTCCCAGAGGCTCATGTTTGTAGTTCAACAATTTTTTTTCTATAAATTTTTACATTAAAAAAAGTCCTGCATGATTATCCTGCATGATTTTTTTCAGGTTTGGTTGATGTAGGGAGTTAAAGCCGTATTTTGTTTATGTTTGGCATTAAATTATTATCTCTTAACATTTTTAGAATAATATTTTGTGATAATGAGCCATGGAAGCCAAGCCATTTGTCTCGAATATAGGCCCAGACAACAACAAACACGTTTAATAATATGGTTATAAAAAGCTAATAAAAGAAAAACTAGTTTAATTAATTTAAGCTTTTCTTGGAGCAAAAGAAAGAAGATAAATCTGAATTTAGGGGTGGTGTATTTGAAATGCATCTGAGAAGCAGTGAGGCACGCTCACTAATTGGCTAGTTTTATCGCAACAGATTTGAATTGATCACTAGGGATATGAAGGTCCCTGCTGCTCACATTATTAAAATAAAGGCCTCAACCTCATGCTGCACTGATGTCCTGCGATCAATAAGGAAGCACAATGAATGGCCAGGCAGCGAACTTCTTCTTTCGGGAGGATTTTAACACTCACACTGTTCAATTAGTTGACCTCTCCTTGTTCATGATGGTGGGATGGTGTGACTGAAGTGGTTCAACGCTTTGTAATTTACAGATCGTTGGAGGGAAACACCTTTAAGACTTTTTCAACCACAAGCCAAGTTTCTTGTAATTTTTTGACAGTATCTGACTTAAATGAGAATGTTGAAGAGTACCCTGCAACTAAACATTTTTGTGAGAAAATACACCAATTTTCAGTTGCAGTCTCTGATTTTTTTTTACTTGCACGGATGTGCATGTTGCATGAAGGTAGTTAAAGGTTCAGTCTGCAGTTTCTGTAGAACAGCAGCACTTAGAAAAAATTTCAACAAGCAAAGCATTCTGATCCCTCCCCCTCAGAGCCATATATGGCTCTGCCCCCTTGTGGTCTGTTGAAATTTGAATTCAAGCTCTGTTTTTATTGGCTGATTCAAATTCAAGCTCGGTTTTTATTGGCTGGTTACAAACTTTGTTTTTATTGGCTGGAAAATGGCGGGTCACTTTTTCTTTTTAGAAATGCTTATTTACCACCTGGAGAAGCAAGGGGACAATATTTTTTTTTTGTTTTTTCAGAGATTACCTCTCTAACATCAATCTAGTGACAGAGTGAAGAAATATGTTAAAATATATATTGTTTGAAAAGTTACAGACTACATTACAATCTTACATACCCCAGCTTTAACTGTCTCAAAAATTTATTTGGGTGAATCTTTGCTAGGAATTTGCAGTTTTGCTAAGCAATGTTTCAAGAAAGTCTAGTAGTGTTTGTGCTAGTACTGTTAATGTCCTTCGTTTATCCCGGGGTCCCCCCACACCTCCCGTGAGATAAGTGAAAAACCGTGAAGTAGGGCTGCTGTTTATTTTAGTATCTACCATTTATAAAATATACTGTGTATATATATATACATACTGCATATATACAGGGAGTCCTCGCATTACGTACGAGTTCCGTTCCTACGCACTGTTCGTAACCCGATTTTGACGTGTCGGAACTCTGAACATGTGGCGTTCGTAAGTCCAGATTTTTTGATGTAAGTCGGAACTCAGAACACGTGGCGTTCGTACGCTGCGCCGCACACCCGTTTATCGACATGAGACTGAACAAGCGTACATACTGGTCCATAAACATGCACTGAACTTTATTTACAAACGGTTAGCTAACACATTACACCACACATTCATCTATAAACACAGCACTGCACATGCTAGAGCGCGTTCGTAAGTCCGGATTGTCGTAAGTCGAGGACTCCCTATATATATGTATATATATATATANTTTTGTGAGAAAATACACCAATTTTCAGTTGCAGTCTCTGATTTTTTTTTACTTGCACGGATGTGCATGTTGCATGAAGGTAGTTAACTGTCTCAAAAATTTATTTGGGTGAATCTTTGCTAGGAATTTGCAGTTTTGCTAAGCAATGTTTCAAGAAAGTCTAGTAGTGTTTGTGCTAGTACTGTTAATGTCCTTCGTTTATCCCGGGGTCCCCCCACACCTCCCGTGAGATAAGTGAAAAACCGTGAAGTAGGGCTGCTGTTTATTTTAGTATCTACCATTTATAAAATATACTGTGTATATATATATACATACTGCATATATACAGGGAGTCCTCGCATTACGTACGAGTTCCGTTCCTACGCACTGTTCGTAACCCGATTTTGACGTGTCGGAACTATGAACATGTGGCGTTCGTAAGTCCAGATTTTTTGATGTAAGTCGGAACTCAGAACACGTGGCGTTCGTACGCTGCGCCGCACACCCGTTTATCGACATGAGACTGAACAAGCGTACATACTGGTCCATAAACATGCACTGAACTTTATTTACAAACGGTTAGCTAACACATTACACCACACATTCATCTATAAACACAGCACTGCACATGCTAGCGTTCGGAGCGCGTTCGTAAGTCCGGATTGTCGTAAGTCGAGGACTCCCTATATATATGTATATATATATATAGATATATATACATATATATATGTGTGTGTGTGTACAGGTAGTCCTCGACTTGCGACGGTCTCGAGTTACGACATTTCACGGTTACGACGCACCTCCCATAAAAAAACAAAAAACATTTATTTTGAAAATTTTATTTTGAAAAGCCGAGTTACGCAGTTTCCGGTTTTACTAGCTGCAGAGGCTACAGCTGCCCTGTACTCTCTAAAAAAGCTAAGTCTGGTCCTCTGGACATTCAAAAAACAAAACAAAACTGTACATAGTACAACTTACCGTACTGTTACTGTGTGTACTGTGAACGCGGTTTTATGTCGTGAACAAATACGTACGGAGGATGGACCGAGCTGGACGGCGGTTTTACGGCGTAAACGCAATACAGAATATGGAGGAGGGACGGAGGAACGGCTTCAACAGCTTACCAGTAGGTTATTAACTCTTTTTTCCCTTCATTATGGCTCCCAAATGTATGTCCATCCATCCATCCATCCATCTTCTTCTGCTTATCCGGGGTCGGGTCGCAGGGGTAGCAGCCTAAGTAGGGAGGCCCAGACTTCCCTCTCCCCAGCCACTTGGAGCAGCTCCTCCGGGGGAATCCCAAGGCGTTCCCAGGCCAGCCGAGAAACATAGTCCCTCCAGCGCGTCCTGGGTCTTCCTCTGGGTCTCCTCCCGGTGGGACATGCCCGGAACACCTCACCAGGGAGGCGTCCAGGAGGCATCCTAACCAGATGCCCGAGCCACCTCAACTGGCTCCTCTCGATGTGGAGAAGCAGCGGCTCTACTCCGAGTCCCTCCCGGATGACTGAGCTTCTCACCCTATCTCTAAGGGAGAGTCCAGCCACCCTGCGGAGAAAACTCATTTCAGCCGCTTGTATCCGAGATCTTGTTCTTTCGGTCATAACCCAAAGCTCATGACCATAGATGAGGGTGGGAACGTAGATCGATCGGTAAATTGAGAGCTTTGCCTTTTGACTCAGCTCTCTCTTCACCACGACAGACCGGTACAGCGCCCGCTTCACTGCGGACGCTGCACCTATCCGCCTATCGATCTCACGCTCCAGTTTTCCCTCATTCGTGAACAAGATCCCGAGATACTTAAACTCCTCCACTTGGGGCAGGACCTCCTCCCCGACCCGGAGAGGGCATGCTACCCTTTTCCGGCTCAAGACCATGGCCTCGGATTTGGAGGAACTGATCCTCATCCCGGCCGCATCACACTCGGCTGCAAACCGCTCCAGTGAAAGTTGTAAATCACGAACTGATGAAGCCAGTAGGACCACATCATCTGCAAAAAACAGAGAAGCGATTCTAAGGTCACCAAAACGGATCCTCTCAACACCTTGGCTGCGCCTAGAAATTCTGTCCATAAAAGTTATGAACAGAATCGGTGACAAAGGGCAACCTTGGCGGAGTCCAACTCTCACCGGAAACGAGCCTGACTTACTGCCGGCAATGCGGACCAAGCTCTGACACCGGTCGTACAGGGACCTAACAGCCCTTATCAAAGGGCCTGGTACCCCATACTCCCGGAGTACCCCCCACAGAACCCCCCGAGGGACGCGGTCGAATGCCTTCTCCAAGTCCACAAAGCACATGTAAACTGGTTGGGCAAACTCCCACGCACCCTCCAGGACCCTGTTGAGGGTGTAGAGCTGGTCCAGTGTTCCACGACCAGCACGAAAACCACACTGCTCCTCCTGAATCCGAGGTTCGACTATCCGACGGACCCTCCTCTCCAGAACCCCTGAATAGACCTTACCAGGGAGGCTTAAGAGTGTGATCCCCCTATAGTTGGAACACACCCTACGGTCCCCCTTTTTGAATAGGGGAACCACCACCCCAGTCTGCCAATCCAAGGGAACTGCCCCCGATGTCCACGCGATATTGCAGAGTCGCGTAAGCCAACACAACCCTACAACATCCAGAGCCCTAAGGAACTCCGGGCGAATCTCATCCACCCCCGGAGCCTTGCCACCGCGGAGCTTTTTAACCACCTCGGCGACCTCAGCACCAGAGATCGGAGAACCCGACCCAAAGTCCCCAGGCTCCGCTTCCTCAGTGGAAGACGTGCCAGTAGGATTGAGGAGGTCTTCGAAGTATTCCGCCCACCGACTCACAACATCCCGAGTTGAGGTCAGCAGCACGCCACCCCCACCATAAATGGTGTTGGTCGCGTACCTCTTTCCCCCCCTGAGACGCCGGATGGTGGACCAGAATCGCCTCGAAGCCGTACGGAAGTCATTCTCCATGGCCTCTCCGAACTCCTCCCACGCCCGAGTTTTTGCCTCAGCAACCACCCGAGCCGCATGCCGCTTGGACTGCCGGTACCTATCAGCTGCTTCCGGGGTCCCACAAGCCAAAAAGGCCCAATAGGACTCCTTCTTCAGCCTGACAGCATCCCTCACTGCCGGTGTCCACCACCGGGTTCGAGGGTTGCCACCACGACAGGCACCAACAACCTTGCGGCCACAGCTCCGATAAGCTGCCTCGACAATAGAGGCGCGGAACACGGCCCACTCGGACTCCATGTCCCCCGCCTCCCTCGGAACGTGTTCAAAGCTCTCCCGGAGGTGGGAGTTAAAGCTCCGTCTTACGGGAGACTCTGCCAGACGTTCCCAGCAGACCCTCACAATACGTTTGGGTCTGCCAGGTCTGACCGGCATCCTCCCCCACCATCGGAGCCAACTCACCACCAGGTAGTGGTCAGTTGACAGCTCCGCCCCTCTCTTCACCCGAGTGTCCAAGACATGCGGCCGCAGATCAGATGAGACGACAACAAAGTCGATCATCGAACTGCGACCTAGGGTGTCCTGGTGCCAAGAGCACATATGGACACCCTTATGCTCAAACATGGTGTTCGTTATGGACAATCCATGACGAGCACAGAAGTCCAATAACATGTATGTGTTTTTTGATAATTATATAGGGTACTGTGTTAGGATAGGCTAAGTGCTTGGTAAAATACAGTACTGTACGTATATGGTTCAGTATGTACTAGGGGTGGACGATTAATCGCATTTGCGATTATCTCGCAATATGTTAATAATAATAATAATAATAATAATTAATTCAATTTATAACGCACTTTTCATTACTGAAAATCTCAAAGTGCTACACATATATTGAATGTTACACACATTCATAAACCAGTGGCGGCAGACTACCATGCAAGGTGCTTTCCAGTCCTACCGGGAGCAACTCAGGGTTAAGTGTCTTGCCCAAGGACACAACGACACATGGTGCGGGTCCCGGGAGTCGAACCGCCAACTTAACCCAATGTTAAAACGCGATTCTCTAATCGCACGGGCTGCGATTTGACTGGTCACGAGATGTAGTAGTGAACCGCTCTGGCGGCGCGCAGCTCTGAGCGGAGCAAAACAGAGAGAGAGCAGGGAGGAGGAGACCGTGCGCTCCAACACAGTTGCTCCAGGCTCGACAGAAGTCATAAAAGTTATAAATTCAGGTAAGTTAGCTCATTTAAACGTGTATCTGATCTTAGAGGCTGAAACACAGAGACCGCGCGAGATAAACAGAGAGCGAGCTGGTCATGTGACAGTGTCTGTTGTTGACGGTGCCCTGTTAGCAGCTAGCTCAGCAAGCTAACGTTCTTCGTGAAAAAGCGCATTAATTATCTGATTTTAAAAAAAACTGTTGCGTCATTAGTGATATGAATTAATATAGAACAAGTAAAAATAATCGCATTTTAAATCGCAATCGCAATTTATAGAAAAAAAATCGCGATTAGATTATTTTCCAAAATCGTTCAGCCCTAGTATGTACGTATATTCCGACTTACGTCGAAATTCGCTTTACGCCGCCACGCAGGAACAGAACTCCGTTATAAGTAGAGGACTACCTGTATATATATGTATATATTAAGGCTTTAGAAACCCTTCTCACACTCTTGCAATGCTCTAAGCTCTTAAACCTTCATCATTTTAACAATGTACTGTATATGTAGCTAATAAATGTTACTCACCAGGCTCTGCAGAACACACAACAGCTCTTGTTCCATCTGACCCAGTTCCTTTCTGCAGCAACAAAGCCCAAAATCAGTCCTCTAAACTCTTAAACCTACACATCATTTTAACAACACACTTTTAAGTAGCTACAAATTTTACTTACCAGTACTAGCTCTGCAGCGAAGCAACACGAGCTAGACTCTCGGTTCTGGTTGGACCCAGTTTGTTTCTGCAGGGTGACCTAACCTGCGTCAACAAAGCCCAAAATCAGTCCTATAAACTCTTAACCTACTAATTTTAACATGTTTATACTATTACATTTTACTTACTGGTGGCTGTACTAGCTCTGCAGCTAAGCAACACGAGCTAGACTCAGTTCTGGTGGGACCCAGTTCATTTCTGCAGACCTAACCTGCATCAACAAAGCTGAAAATCAGTCCTCTAAACTATCTATCTATCTATCTATCTATCTATCTATCTATCTATCTATCTATCTATCTATCTATCTATCTATCTATCTATCTATCTATCTATCTATCTATCTATCTATCTATCTATCTATCTATCTATCTATCTATCTATCTATCTATCTATCTATCTATCTATCATCTATCTATCTATCTATCTATCTATCTATCTATCTATCTATCTATCTATCTATCTATCTATCTATCTATCTATCTATCTATCTATCTATCTATCTATCTATCTATCTATCTATCTATCTATCTATCTATCTATCTATCTTCGTTTAACGTCCGTTTTCCCGATTCCGGGGTGGGACGCTACATCTTTGTCGTAAGTTTTTGATGCCAGATTAGACGGTTAGTTGCATCCAGTTCATTGACGTTCAGCGTTTTCAGATCTTGTTGAATCGTTTGCGCCCAGGTCTTTTTCGGACGGCCTTTGGGACGGGTGCCAGGTACTTCAAGGTTTTCAATAGCAAGTATAGCACTGTTTTCACTTAGTTTAACATGACCGAACCACCGCAAACGGTGTCGCCGGCATGCGTCCTTAATCGCACATAAGCCTGCTCGACGCAGGATTTCGGTCGATTGGATGTGATCTTTAAGACTAATGCGTTGCATCCATCGGAGCATTTTCATGTCGGTTCGGTGAAGTTGCTGTTCGAGTTTTGTTGTCATTGGCCATGTTTCTGCGCCATACAACAGCACGGGACGTATCACTGAGCCATAGAGTCTTGAACGTAGGAGTAGTGGGATGTCGCGCCGCATCAGTATAGAAGCGAGTAGATGCCATTTATTCCACGCCACACGTATACGTGCCCGAACGGCAGCTTCGGCTGTTCCAGTACAGTCCAACACATTCCCTAAATATTGAAATGACTTGACTGTTTCGACGCCAACGGCTCCAATTGTATTGTTGCGTTGTACTTGTTGTCGTGGATTGATGCAAGTAGGACAAACGAAATTGGTCGCTTTCGACAATGGACCACTTATTTTTGAACAACGTTTGTGACACCACTGTTGGCACTGTTGACACATGATTGAATTGCTGCCCACACCAGCTTTGCAAACTGAACAGGGCCAACGACCAGTGGGTGTGGATTCGATGGATTCTCCGGTGTTCATCGCTTTTGTTTTGTCAATGTTGATTTTGAACCCATGGTCTGCGAGTTGAGAGTTCCATTCTTCAAACATTTGTGCTGCGCTCTGTTCTGATGTGGCCGTTAGAATGATATCATCTGCGTACATCAGATTCCAAATGTCGCCAGTGCGTATCGACTTCGTGATTTCTTCCATTACTGTGATAAATAACAGTGGGCTGAGTATCGAGCCTTGGTGAACACCGACGCCAATGTCGAACGCATCCGTATTCCCAACTGTTGTGCTGATGAATGTCTTGGCATTTGTGTACGTTGCCATGACTAGACGAACAAGATATTCGGGAACGTTTTGTCGACGTAGACTCCAGCTGATTGCTTCACGGGGAACTCGATCGAAAGCTTTTTCAAGGTCCACAAAAACGTGTGATAATTGTTGATGTTTTGTCAGATATTTCTCTTGTAATTGCCGGACGATGTGAATCGCATCAATGGTGGATTTTCCAGCCATAAAGCCAAACTGATAGTTACCGATTGTAATGCATGATGTTAACCTTCGCTCGATGATCTTCTCAACGATTTTCAGGGGGTGTTCTAACAGACGTATGCCCCGATATGATGAACAGTTCAAGGGGTCGCCTTTGCCTTTGTATAACGGTACTGTCGTACTCGAGTTCCATTCAGTTGGCATTGAGCAATTCTTCCAGATCTCGCAGAAAATTTGTAGCAGTGTTTGGATACCCGCATTGCCTGATGCTTTGATGATATCGCTCGTGAGCCCAGATGGTCCAGCCGCTTTGCCATCTTTCATAGCTTTCAAAGCTTCCATGAGCTCATTCGCTGTGATGGCTGGAATCGGACCTTCGACGGGTGAAGCGTCAAAGTCAACGTTGATGGGATTTGTTTCATTCAACAGATGATTAAAATGTTCTTTCCACTGCAATTTGATTTTGTCTTGTCCGAGTAATATATCGCCCATGTCATTTTTGATACACGAGGCACCAACGATATCCTTTTTCGTCCGCTTTGATTATTTCGTGATACGATACAAAGATTTCATATGTTCACCTTTGCTTTTAGCGAGCCACTCTTTGCATTAATTTGTCCGAGCGAGTGTGACTTGACGCTTCACATTGTTGTTCTTCTCGCAATAAATTTTTGGGTCCTCGTCAGACTTTGATTTTTGCCATCGTTTGAACGCGGCTTTCTTTTCGGCTATCACATTTTGTACGCTTTCGTTCCACCACCAAGTTTCTCATTCATGTTGCCGCTTCGTCCCAGTTTTTCCGCATACTGTTATTGCAGCGTTTATTAGAGTGGTTTTGTATGATTTCCAATCTATATTGGCTTGCGCTTGGTGGTTTAGCTGTGTGGTGACTAGATGTTGAAAAATGTTACGATGTGCGATGTTTTTCAGTTTCCACGTTTTGATTTTCCGAGGCAGTTGTTCAGCCACATGCCGTGACTGTTCAATAACCATGTCAGCCACAAGGAGTCGGTGTTGAGGGACGCACGATTCGCCAGGTATGACTTTGACATCTTTGAATAGCCGTCAGTGTTGTTGCTTGACAACGATAAAGTCAATTTGCGTGGCTGACGGTCCACTTTTGTACGTAATGAGATGTTCCTGTCCTTTTTTGAAGTAGGTATTCAACAAGCACAACTCATGACTCTCGACAAACTCAAGAATGCGGTTGCCATCCTCATTCCGTTCTCCATATCCAAAACCACCATGCGTGTTGTTGAACCCATCCGTTTTCTCTCCAACGTGGCCGTTGAGGTCGCCACCAATCAAGATTGTTTTGGATGCTGGTATTGTTATGATGGTGTCGGAAAATGCGGTCCAGAAGCCATTTTTCACTTCTTCGGATTCGCCCGTCTGTGGCGCGTATGCAGAAAAGATGGTCATTGTCTGCTTTTCTATGCGAAGCTTGACCCACATTAGACGTGAGTTGACGCGTACGACTTCCAGCACTTCTTGAGCCAGCGGTTCTTTGATGAAGATTCCAACACCGTTTTGAGCTGTGTTTTGACCATTCCAAAATAATTTGAACTTCTCTTTGTCGGCGTTGATGTGACAGATGCCATTTGATTTCCATCGGGTTTCTTGCACGCAGCAGATGTCGATCTTTCGTCGCTCGAGCATTTCAGCGATTTCCATGCTGCGGCCAGTGAGTGATCCAACGTTGAGCGTTCCTAGTCTGATTACCGTGGAGAGCCCGGTCCGAATTTTTCTGCAACAGCCCTTCATTGTTGCATACTTCCCAGAGATTCTTAGCACCCCTTGACCACTTAAGGCCTGCTGGGGACTAGGGGCCGTTGTATTGATTTGTGATGACATTGAATGTTGTTGGAGCAGAGTTTTCCATCCGGATGCCCTTCCTGACGACAACCACCAGTTATAAGCGGTGGCCCTAGCCTTTTGCTCAAAAGCACGCAAGGCAGCGGTGTGGATGCAGTTTAACGTCATGCCCAGGACGACCTAACGTGCATCAACAAAGCCCAAAATCAGTCCTCTAAACTCTTAACTTACTAATTTTAACATGTTTATATGTAGCTAATACATTTTACTTACTGGTGGCTGTACTAGCTCTGCAGCTAAGCAACACGAGCTAGACTCAGTTCTGGTGGGACCCAGTTCATTTCTACAGACCTAACCTGCATCAACAAAGCTGAAAATCAGTCCTCTAAACTCAACCTACTAATTTTAACAACATATACTGCATGTAGCTAATACATTTGACTTAAAATGGCATCCCTGGAGCTCTCTGGTTCACCGCTGAGCCTGGTGGTCAGGTTCTGGTCGGAGGGGAAGACAGACCTTCTGTTGACCATTTTGGGACTGTAAATGATCAAAACTGAGTCCAATTTAGATGAAAAAAGTCCAGATGGGCTACAAAACAGCTCCAGATCATCTGCGCGCGTCCCCGCTTAGAAGTCCTTGTGGACCGGCTACCAACTCTCAAGATTCACCGATGGGTCTGGAGGTCTGGTTCTGATCCAGTTCTGGTCTGGTTCGGTGGACTCAGCGTGGCTTCTCTGCATCCGCTGGGTGCCAATCAGATCAAAACTTTATTTTACCTCTGGTTTTTTAATAGCAGAAGGACACGGGGCTTCTGGGCTTGGCCCTGTTGCCTCCTGGGCAATGTGGTGTGATGCAAATGACAATCAAGATAGGCTACTTGGAACTTGAAGATGAATTACTGGTAGTATAAATAAGTATTTCACAGGTAGTAATATTAGCTTAAGTGCACATGATATATATTGCACATAACATAAACTACACAGGTTGTGAGTAACATAGCAGTAAATATCAACGTAAATGACTTGCTACAACAAAACTAGTAACCATCTACCATCTATTCCCCCAAATAGACCTCACCTCAATCTGTTGCTAAAATTACAGTTACTGTATTCATATAACATTATTTAAGTTTGTGAATATAATTAATTAATCCATATTGTAACTTGTCATAGATTTGAACATATATTAGGTTTAGATTTTTATGAACTGATATTAACAACTTCACAACATGCTCTGATAAATATAGGCTTCCTTCTGCAGTGAGATGCCTCACATGTACTGTATACAGTAGTTGCACTTTCACACCTTTGAGTGAGACACTAATTATCAGTTTCACAGAATATTTTCATCCGAATACATGGCCTTGTTTTTATTTTCTCCACACGTTTTTTTTTTTAACAGAGATTTATTGAGTGATGGCAGTTTTCATACTTACCGGTACATTTATTTTCCACCTTACTAATTTATTTCTTTAATTTCTTCCTGATCTTTAAATGTTTACCATACTTTCTTTCTAGTTTCTTTAAATCTGCACTTATATAAATGAATATTCCATTAAAAGAAAACACATGCTCTGTTCCTCATAGGGCTGCAGAGAATAAACAGCCTTACTCAAGACATGATAATAACAAAATTAGTGTTGCTCTTGTTGTGAGGCTGTGATCACACTGCTCTGTTCAGAGGAGAAAAAACAGATCATGCTAATAACGAGCCTGTAACACCTGAAGCATACATTCTGCTTTTGTTTAGTCTATTCTCACAATAGGAACTGTTATTTACTTTAAGTGTCAACGTTTCAACCTTAAATAACTAAATAAAGCCATAAAGTGTTTAACTAGTTTTGTTCGTTTAACGGAATAGGCTTTTTATTAAAGTGACCTATTTTTCTCACAGTGAGTTACAGCATTTGTGCCTCAGACTGGAGATTGTGTCACAACATGATATTTTATTCAGCTAATTTAGGCTCCTAGCTTTGGAACTGGCTAACCCAGCAGTATGCTCCACTTGATGTATCACTTTGTTCTACTTTAGTTCAGCATCATGAATACAATTTTTTTTTTAGAAAATTGTCTGCAAATTTCTGTAAATCTTGTATTGTGTAGGCAAAGGTTCAGAATCTATAGGGAAATTCAAAATGCCACACAGAGATTAAACTTTTTGTGTGTGTAAACCAGTTTTTTTTTTTTCCCTTTATAATTGTTTTCTTTAGCGATAGCAGTGATGAAGTATCTTTTTAGATAAAGTGGTTGTAGGTTCTGCATCTTCAGGCAGACGTCTAAAGAGACTTGGCCATCTGGGATTTCTGTATGTTGCCCAGAATTTAATTTAACGCTTTCACAATTTTGAGTACTTGAGCACATCTGTAAACATCTTCTCTGCCAGCTGATTTATAAAATTTAGAGTTACATCTGACTGTTTGAAGTAAAAGGTACAAAGCTGCTTAAGTCAACATAAAAAATTGCACCAGTTTGTCTTATCTTTTTTACTCTATATTCTTACTTTATACTAAGATCTTCATAAATTTTAAGACTAGATATATAATTATTATTATTATTTATCAACTTGTACTGCACTTTACATTTTACACTCTCAAAGTGCTACAATATAAAATATCTAAAGATAATAAAACATGGACTAAAAAGGACAAAAAAAATTAAAAAGCTAAAAAATAAATAAAAAAAGATATTTGCCCTCTAATTATAAACAAATTATTTAACCATACTGAAACTACATTGAAATGTGTACCTATACCTACTTGAGGTTTATACAGTATAATGTTTATGAAAATGTTTTAGCTGATTTATTATTAATATTTTACTAATCAACACTAACATTTTGGTTACCAAGGTAACCCTGATTCTCTGAGAACTGGGTGAGGTATCTTCAGGCATGACCAGTCATGGAAGGTCCAATACTACCATGTCTGTCACTGACAGACTAATACGGTACATGCTTGGCATGGAGGCGTCCTCCCCCATTTATAAGCACCCCTGCCCTACACTTGGCATTCTCCGTGCATTTCTTCCAAATGACCATGCAACCAGGACATTGTGGTGAGATACTTCACTCAGTTTTCAAAAAACCAGGCTTACCTTGGTAACTAAAAGTTCTCTTTCAAACCTCACTCTGTATCTCACTTTGGGAAATACAGTCAATTCCCAGACTGTGTGCTGCAAAGCATAACTGCACCTAAGATATGACGGTTGCCCCCATCGGCCCACCCCCAAGGACTGGTGCTAAGCTAAGACCCCACTCTAAGGACAGAGTGTGCCAAGTCACATCCAGGTGGTACAATCTAGTGAAAGTATGTGGAGATGCTCAACTTGCAGCCACACAGATGCTCCCAGAGTCACCCTTGATGAAGGCCCACAAAGTAGCATACCTCTGGTGGAATGTACTCTCAGGCGTTCTGTAGGCTGCAGCCACTGGCAAACATAGGCCTCCCTGATTGCCTCCACAATCCATCACAACAGCCACTGGCTGGATAGAGACTTTGCCATATGGCTGGGAGCCCAGGACAACAAGAACTTGTTATGGTTATGAATGGCTATGGAAACCCTTAGTCCTGTCCATATAAAAGTGTAACGCATGCACTGGACACAGCATATTTAACCGCCTATCATTCACATCAGCAAATGGCAGAGGATGAAAAGCCAGCAGCTCCAGTGAAGAGCTGCTGGCTCTGTAGGATGTTTCACTAACCTTTGGCACAAAAACAGCTTTAAGGCGCAGCATCACCTTCCTGTTGTCCGAAGAAAATTGCAAGTACACCCAACCCCCGATTTACGAACGAGTTCGGGACCTAAGAACGGTTCGCAGGTCGATCTGTTCGCAGGTTAGTCCTTCCGTCCACTCATCACTCGGGGATGTCCTGTATTTATTTATTTTTTTTTTTTTTTTTGTGGTACCAAGTACTGTACTTCGTACTATCCTAACACACCTAACACAGTGTAATTAATTAATACAGTACAGTAATAAAAATATAAATTAAATAAAAATATAATTTCTTACTTTGAGGTGGCTGCTGCATCCCGTGTTAGCTCCCGTGTTAGCTTCTGGAGCTAGCCAGGCCGGAGGTGTTCGCGCGGCGGCCTGGCACGATCGGCGATAAATCCGCTGCTGCCTGAGACATCCACAAAGTTCACAGAGACGTTTCCAGCTAGTAATTAATCCATATGAGGCGATCCTGGTCACCAGTCTTCAAAGGCCGGCTCCCGTGTTAGCTCCCGTGTTAGCTTCTGGAGCTAGCCAGGCCGGAGGTGTTCGCGCGGCGGCCTGGCACGATCGGCGATAAATCCGCTGCTGCCTGAGACATCCACAAAGTTCACAGAGACGTTTCCAGCTAGTAATTAATCCATATGAGGCGATCCTGGTCACCAGTCTTCAAAGGCCGGCTCCCGGCAGCTAACCTAAAATGGCGTCCGGTGTTCTACATTAACTTGTGACCGTCTAAACTGGAGACCTTCAAAGGCCCCCGTGACTGAACCTAAAATGGCGTTCGGTGTTCTACATTAACTTGTGACCGTGTAAACTGAAGACCTTCTACTTGCTGCGCAAGATTGCGCAATCATGACAAAAATGATCAGAAATGATCATTTTTATCATAATTATTATTTATAAAGCCTTTAAAACAACCACAGCTGCAACAAAGTGATGTACACATGAAATTAAGAACATTTAAACACAAAAAAAATAAAAAAAAATAATAATAATAATAATTATTATTTTTAATACAGTAATTTAATATTTTTATTAAATATGATACGTTCGTAGGTCCGGGCGGCCGTAGGTCGATGGAGTCGTAGGTAGGGGGTCACCTGTACTGTATAATGCATGCACAGACAACTACATGTACACACATACAACTAACTTACTTATCCTCTTGGTTAATGTTAGGACCAGCACCAGGATTGTTTTTAAGGACTTAAATCTGTGCACTCAATAGGCTTGAAAGGCAGGCCTGAAAGGGTTTCCAGGACTATGGGCAGAGCTCATGCAAGGGAAAAGTGGCTTCACTGTAGGACACAGATGACGAGCACCCTTCATAACCCTTTTAATCAGCTGATGCTTTCTCACTGGAACATCCCCAAAACTCACATGTCATCCTAGATAAATGAATTTTGATGGTGAAAAATGCTTTTCCATGATCTAATAAGTCCAGTAGGATATATAACACATCAGGATTGTTTGTTCAGCACTTTGGTTGGCCTTGTTGTTGTTTTAAGTGCTCTATAAATAAAATGGTATGGTATGGTATAGGAACCGAACACTGAAATTAAATCACATTCTTGCTACCACACCAACTCTCAAATATACTCCACCTGGTGTCTAAAGAGAGAGGGTGAATGGCACTCTGATCGGTCTCAATCACATTTAAAGGGAGACCAACTCATTTAAGATAATTAACTCATGAACCAGGCCCGGAGAGCTAAGCTTTCAGGATGTGAGTTAGCTTAGCTTGTAGCTTAGCTTCTCAGCTTAGCTAATCATAGCTTAACATTTTTTTGTTGATGTTTTTCTTAGTTCATATCTTAGATCTTATTACTGTTTTTTTCTTTTACATTTTATTGTTGGATGTAACTGGTACCCTGAGTACACACTCATTCCACTACATGTACCACATGTGGTGTGAATGACAAATAAAGAAACTCTGACTATGAACTCTGACTTTCAATGATCCAAAAACTTGATTTTGGACTACCGTATTTTTCAGATTATAGGTCGCACCGGAATATAGGTCGCAGTGTCCAATTATTGCCAAAAAATTGGAAAAATCCATAAATAGGTCGCACCGGTGTATAGGTTGTACCTACGTCCCCGCCGATGTAACGCGTCATCCACCGCTGACGCACCACTTGACCGCTGAGTCAGCCCGGCAATATGGACGGAGTGTTTAGCTCTGCTGCTAATGTCTGCCAGAAGCTAAACACGAGACGAGTCCGTCTCTGAAAACACAAATAAAAAATCGAATCTCATCTCAAATGTTTTCTCCAGGACATAGTTAAGTGCATTAGAGCCTTATAATTACTCTGTCAGCAGAAATAAATATACACCGAGTGGTTTTTAAGCTATTTATAAGCTATTTATAACGTTAACAGAAGCTACTAAACACGAGACCAGTCCGCCTCTGACACGAATAAAAAATCGAATCTCATCTCAAATGTTTTCTCCAGGACATAGTTAAGTACATTAGAGCCTTATAATTACTCTGTAAGCAGAAATAAATATACACCGAGTGGTTTTGAAGCTATTTATAACGTTAACAGAAGCTAAACACGAGACCAGTCCGCCTCTGACGAATAAAAAATTGAATCTCATCTCAAATGTTTTCTCCAGGACATAGTTAAGTACATTAGAGCCTTATAATTACTCTGTAAGCAGAAATAAATATACACCGAGTGGTTTTGAAGCTATTTATAACGTTAACAGAAGCTAAACACGAGACCAGTCCGCCTCTGCTAACAGAAGCTATGCTAATAAAAGATCGTTTTTTTTTAAATCTCAAACATCTAATAAAGCTACTCACTTGTAAACGTCCACACTGTGATTCCATTCCATTCTGTAAGTTTCAGGAAAATCAGCTGAGTGGTTCTTGACTTATCTTGCTAACAAACAGCAAACAAACAGAGCTAACAAAAGCTACATCCAGACCAGGAGGCCGACAGAGTCAGTCCGAGCAGAGGAGCTTTTTTTCGGACACATGAGCTGGAAACGGTCTTCTTCTTCTTCTTGGGTCGGTGTACTCCTCTGGAAGTGGTACTGCATTGCGCCCCTAGCGGCCGAAAGTGGTACTGCACCATTTTCTGCCAAACTGAAAAAGGCTCATAACTGAGTCAAAAATTGGTCTAAAAATATGGGAAAAAAATCCATAAATAGGTTGCATTGGTGTATAGGTTGCAGGCCTTGAAAAAAACCATAAAAAGGTGCGACCTATAATCCGAAAAATACGGTACACTGATGCATGCTCAATAATCCAGGTAGAAAAATCTAAAAAAGCTAAGTTTGGTCCTCTGGACATTCAAAAAACAAAACAAAGCAAAAAAATGTAGAAACGTTTTGACCAAACAAGGTGTACCTTTAAGATCAATTGTTAGCATGATTAACTCGGTCACTTACAATGTTTCCAAATATCTGGCATCTGTACTCATCCCTTTAGTTGGCAGCTCAGAACACCACATACAGAACACCATGGACTTTGTGGATAAGGTGAGGGATGTCATCATGGAGACTGATGAAACAATGGTCTCTTTTGATGTCACATCACTCTTTACGTGCATTCCTGTTGATGAGGCAGTAGAGGTGGTCTGTTTAAGGTTAAAATCAGACACCACTCTGAACAGCAGGACCACACTTTCCACAGAGCAACTGTGTCAACTCTTGAAACTGTGCCTGCAGTCAACCTACTTCACATATGGGGAGCAATATTATAGGCAGAAACATGGGTGTGCTATGGGGTCTCCAGTTTCTCCTATTGTTGCCAACCTGTACATGGAGGAGGTAGAAAAGAGAGCCTTGACGTCCTTTTCAGGGAGACCACCAAGTCATTGGTTCAGGTATGTTGACGACACCTGGGTTAAAATTAAATCTCAGGAAGTCCAACATTTCACTGATCACATCAACTCTGTGGATAAATATATCAAGTTCACACGAGAAGATGTAAGAAATGGCAGGTTGGCTTTCTTGGACTGTGAGGTCTCAGTTTCTGATAGAGGAAATTTGCAAACTGAGGTGTACCGCAAACCCACCCACACAGACCAGTATTTACAGTTTGACTCCCATCACCCTCTGGAGCACAAGTTAGGAGTCATCAGGACTCTGTATCACA
Source organism: Garcialebias charrua (assembly GCA_038048925.1). Lineage (NCBI taxonomy): Eukaryota > Metazoa > Chordata > Actinopteri > Cyprinodontiformes > Rivulidae > Garcialebias > Garcialebias charrua. The sequence goes on along the minus strand of JBBPBX010012047.1, from coordinate 24,693 downwards.
GAGCAGACAGCGTCCCCACTAACTCAGCAGCCAGACAGAAGGAGAAATCACACACAAAACAGGCTCTAGAGCAGGGGTCACCAACCTTTTCAAAACTGAGAGCTACTTCGTGGGTACAGAGTCATACAAAGGGCACCAGTTTGATAAACTCTTCGGAAATAACAAAGCGTAAATTGAAAAAAATGTATAATAAACATATTTTAAGAACATATTTTTAAGATAGACATTTTAAAGGTGCTATGTGTAACTTTCTGTAGAGTGCAAAACTTAGAAACATTTTCAACAGGCAAAGCATTCTGATCCCTCCCCCTCAGAGCCATATATGGCTCTGCTCCCCCTGGCCCTGCTGAAATTCAAATTCAAGCTCTGTTTTTATTGGCTGATTCAAATTCAAGCTCTGTTTTTATTGGCTGGTTACAAACTCTGTTTTTATTGGCTGGAAAATGGCGGGTCACTTTTTCTTTTTAGAAATGCTTATTTACCACCTGGAGAAGCAAGGGGACAATATATATATATATATATTTTTTTTCAGATATTACCTGGCTAACATCAGTCTGTCAGGAGGTAGTGACAGAGTGAAGAAATATGTTTATAAAAAATGTTACATACTGAACCTTTAATGTATATATATATATAAATACAAAAAAGAATTATAATAACAACTGAATAAAGTTAAATTTTAAATGCAGCTTAGTAGTGAGTTGTGCTATTTTTAGAGCAAGTCCGGGGGCACCTCAAATGGTCCTTGGGGGCACCCGGGTGCCCGCGGGCACCACGTTGGTGACCCCTGCTCTAGAGAAATGTGGATATCCTAACTGGGCCTTCCTAAAAGCAGAGAAGAAACCCAAACAGGACTCCAGCCAGCCATCAGGTGAAAAGAAGGAACCCAGACCCAGACCAGTGGCCATTCCATATGTTGCGGGAGTTTCAGAGAAATTGAGACGTTTATTTTCTAAACACAACGTCCCAGTGGCTTTTAAACCCCAAAATACATTACGGCAAAAACTGGTTCATCCCAAAGATCCAGTCCCCCGGCAAACACAGAGTAATATTGTGTATGCTGTTCAGTGTCAGGAGGGCTGTGATCAGTCTTATGGTGTGGTCACACCGAGAAGCGTTTTTACCTCCGAAAACGCTCCTCACGCACGGAAGTGGACGCGCTACCCAGTGTTGTCCAAACTGTAGTGTTGCGGCGGCTTCGTTGCTGTGGCGACGGGGTGTGGGAGGAGCTTACCGGTATACAGAGTGCACTCCGCCAGGCGAGGAGCCTTTTATTTCCGTCTCTGTCGAGCAGACTTGACTGGTCGTGAAGGAATTGTCGCGAACACACAGCTACAATGAGTTTCTCTTCCATAGTCCACGAGCTCGCGAGTCTTTTCTTTTTTTTTCCGACAAACAATACGTCACATAGTGCGCGCGCACCCTCGTTTCCGCGTCACATAGGGACTCTCCCACTGCCCCCTCTCTTCTGCCCCCCGACTCTCCCTGATTGGTTGACACACCAACCAATCAGGTGGAGTTGAGCGGCGTTTGAAAGTTTGAACCGCGAAATCTTCAACATGTTGAATGCTCGGTTTGGAGGTGGAAGCCGGTTCACGTGCACGAAAAAACGCTACTCAGCACGCTCAACACGCACGCGACCTGACGCCAGACGCCAGGAGGTGCCTCAGTGCGTCCACCATTGACTTTACATGGAGGCTGGAAGCTTTGGAGGTAAAAACGCTGCTCGGTGTGACCACACCATTATATTGGGGAAACTAAACAGTCACTGGCCAAAAGGATGGCCCAGCACAGAAGATCAACATCATCAGGTCAGGACTCTGCGGTCTACACTCATCTCCAGGCCAGCGGTCACTCTTTCAGGGATGAAGATGTTCACATCCTTGATAGAGAGGAACGATGGTTTGAGAGAGGAGTAAAGGAGGCCATCTTTGTGAAAAGAAACCGTCCATCATTAAACAGAGGTGGAGGCCTCCGGGTTCAACTGTCCCCCTCTTACAATGCTGTTATTGCTAGTATCACTCAGCCCTCTGTGAATAGCAAACAACCATCAGGGTGCTAACGATCCATCGTTAGGCTGATGGTCCTCCTTGATCATGTGAGCAGCTGGTTTCGGCTGTCATCAGCCAACTGGTTGTGTAATCACTGTGAGAGGGTGCTATTTAGCTGATTTGTATTGGATTGTTTGATTTATGATCTGCAATGTTTTTATGTTTTTCGTGTTGTACTTCATTGTCTGTGTTGCCTGTTGCGTGTTTGTTTGTCCAGCACTTTGGTGTGGACTTGTTCCTGTTTAAAGTGCTTTATAAATAAAATGGTATGGTATGGTATGGTATAAGACTGAGCTGAATACAGCACCTCAGACTGAGGAAGTCTTTCGGACGAAAGACGAAACGTTTCTACAATTTTTTTTGCTTTGTTTTGTTTTTTGAATGTCCAGAGGACCAGACTTAGCTTTTTTAGATTGATTTTGGACTGTTTAAATGGATTTTAAAGAGAAAGGGTGGGGTCATTGAAGAGCACCGGTGTTGAGCCTTTTGTCATCCAGTGTCTTCAGTAGAAAGAGAGAGACATGAAGAAACAATAAAGCCGATAAATGGAAATGAGGTAGATAATTTTCATTTATCATTTGATTAATTGATTTATTGTTTATTGTGACAGGCGTATCCTCATTATCATCATCCTTGGTTCTCCCCCCGAGGTCCAAATTTATGTCCACTTCGTCTTCCTCTCTGTGATGGACTGGTCCTCGTCCTCATTCGAGAAGCTGACCATACAGCGAGGGAAACTCTTTGATGGTGTTCTCCAAGTTCACCATATCCCTGCAGCCCACCATTTGCTGCGCCCATATCACAATCGGACTTACCCCCAGGCTTCATCTTCCCGTAGTGAAATACCGAGCAAGGTTCTCAGAGAACTGACATATACCTCCCATAAACATCACAACAAAACTTGATAACTCATGGCTGCAGAACGGATGCAACATGCATCTTGTTTGTATGCACTGTTAACATGACAGCTGAAATGAAAATTATCATGCAACACATACCAGACTGTCTATGCAAAACCTGTCTATGCCATGTACCAAAATGTGTAGATAGTTCATTTTTAACCATTTATCAAATTTATTACAACCCTCAGACAACAATGACGTGTGAACTACCAAAGGAGGCTTAAAGAGGGGATAATTGTAGCAGCAATACCTTATTGTGGAATAACGATATACAATGTTACAATACGTAGCTTCATGTTGGTTGTATGACACTTGTAGGACGCACAGTATTATAAAATCTTACGATGTGCGATTCATCCATCTGTCCATTACCTTTACCCGCTTCTTTCTTTTCGGGTCGCGGGGGTCACTGGTGCCCATGTCTAGCTATCACTGTGTGAGAGGCGGGGAACATCCTGGACAGGTCACAAGTCCATCACAGGGACACATAGAGACAAACGAGACAAACGACCATTTACTCACTCACTTTGCAATGACAATATCAATTGTGATTCATCAGTGCTTTCTCTGTTGGCAGGAATTTGCTCACGTGTGCAAGTCGGACATGTATGTATGCTAATGATTTAGCTCTGAACACATTAGTATTTAGTGTGATATTAAATTTTAGATACAAAAGTTCCAAGGAGGTTTAGGCGCTGGATGATGTATCGACATTGGTGTCTCCCTTAGCTGTAGTGAATTGGTCAAGCGTGAATACCTACAGATGTATAATAATGTACCATATGCCTTTAACTTTACGGCGGGGCGGCCCGCCCTCCCAACAAAATGACCCTCCCGCCCTCCTTGGATAATGATAAGGGAAATGCTGCAGAAACACTTTGTTGACTCCGTCGCTAAAGTTGTTCACTAGCTACTCCCCAACAGATGTAGTCCAATAAGATACCACCTTAAACCAGGTGCTCCAAACAACTCAGCTAGTCTAATCTATGAGGGTAGATATAAACCTGGGTTGGGTATATTGGTTATATTCTTTAATCAAGCTGCATTACATTTAATTCATTCATTTGCTGAACTGTCATACCATCAAAAAAAAGTCTATTTTTTTCAAGCATTTTCCTCTTTATATATATAAAAAAGGTATTAATACACATGCAAATTTGTTATGTGTTGTCTTTTGTGGAGTGTTTCCCATTTTGTATTTATAGTTTAGGTTACACCACTGATTAAACACCGGACCCAGAAAGTGTCAGAAAACTGAAAAACACTGTGGTGCCTTTTTTGTATGATTGTATCAACTGTGACTGTGTTTCCACAAACACATCTGTCTGCTGGTGGGGTCTGAATTACAACAGTGACCATCAATTATTCATATCCAAACCAGTGTGTGTGACAAAACACATGCTGCCAATGAATATTTAACTTTTGCACTTGAGTAGACCTTTTTTTCTCTGGAGACATCTAAAGAATAAAAATGAATTTTACTAAACCATTTTTACATATTAGACAGAAAGTAAAAATAAATAAATTAAAATTCTTGTCAGAGGAGATATTTCATTATCCTATGATAAAAGTGAATGTTGGTGGCAACCGACAACCTAATCCTATTTCCTTTTGTAGTAGCAATAGCTCAGAACAGCGTCTCGTTATTGTTACAGGAGCAGCAGCTAAAACCCTCTTCCCTGGTTTCCTCAGCTCCTTTCGTCCCCAGAGACAGTCTTGCACAGATGCAGAACAACTGTCTCCTGCAGGACTGCTCAGATAAGCACAAGACGTGCTTCTGTTCACCTGCACTTGTGAAAACAGTGCTCATATCACTCATCGTGTAGCAAAAGATCCTGGCTATGCATGTTCTTAATGCACAAAAAATATTTAGCTTGCCCCCTGAGTAAACAGAATTTAGTCCCAGCACTTGTGTTTGTAATATTTGTAAGTCTGACAAAAAATAATGTATGATATTGTTAAAGTTATTCATCATTCTCCCGGAGGAGCTCTCATATGTTTATTTGTTTGTTCTTTCAGTGGAATAAAACTGCTGAGTTTGATGTGTATGATTCATGTATGTTGGGTATGTGATTTTTTTATTTTTTTCCCTGATGGCTGCTTGGATTGTCTTGCTTTGAGGTGTGCACATTGGATGTGGCAGTGATAGAAGGACGCCGTCAATTGACGTACACTCAGTAATTAATTCACTGAAAACATACTTTGCATAGTGGAACCCATATGCCCCATATCAGTTTGACAGAAATACAGGGTTTGTCTGTTAGTCTGACAAATTTGTGTTTTGTTTAATTAGTATGTTACACCTGTTCATTACAGTATACAGGAGTCCCTCGTTTATCACGGGGGATCTGTACCCTGAAGCCCCGTGAAAATCACAAAGTAGGAATAGTAGTACAAGTGCTTTTTGTTTCTATTGGACAGCACTTTGGTTGGCCTTGTTGCTGTTTTATGTGCTCTATAAATAAATTGGTATGGTAAGTAGTAAGTAGTAGTTTATTCAAACATACAGGTAGTCCCCGACTTATGAGCGAGTTCCGTTCGTACGAGGTGCTCGTAACACGAAATCTCGTATGTCGGAACACGAAACACATGTTGCTTGTAAGTCCGGATTTTCGGTCATAAGTCGGAAAATTTATGCTAGCGCTACTACGAACACTCGTTTTTCAACACAAACGTACATACTAGTTCATAAACATGCTCAGAAACTTGTTTACAAACTGTTAGCTAACACACTTTCATCTAAAAACACATACCAGTGCTGTATTTTCTGTATGTTCTGTACAACTTTACTGTTCGTTAGTCAGCTCGTAAGTCCGGAACCTCGTATGTCGATGCGCTCGTAAGTCGGGGACTACCTGTATATATATACGTATATATATATATATATAT
>JBBPBX010012047.1:4627-18821 GCA_038048925.1 Garcialebias charrua | reverse complement strand
GTATATATATATATATATACTGTATATATACTGTATATATACTGTATATATATATATATATATACTGTAGGTGTTTTAAACCCTTTCCACACTCTTGCAATATTCTAAGTAATGTTTCTAAACTCTAAACGCTCTAAAAGAGCACAGAATGTCATGATTTCAGCTCCCTGCCTTGTCTGTTCTCAGCCACTTGCTAGATATTTTGGCCACGCCCACTTCTCTGCTCTGAACGGAGAACAGCTGATCAGCTGCAGCAGGAAGTTTAACCTGCAGTATGGGCTGCACAAAAGTGCACGAGGTGCTAAATAATTTTAAATAATTTATTTTAAATTAAAATTCCATGCAGATCGTGCAGCTCATCCATCAATCAGCCAATTATGTGTCATGTCCAATCTTATTTTGAAAACCGCGAAGTAGCGAGCGACCACTGTACTGTACACTGATTTAATGTCATGTTAAGAAGTAAAATTTTGTATGATCAATCCTTCAAGTTTAAAAGTTCATTGATTTCTCAGAAAAATAAAAAATCATCCAGTTTGTCACTTATTTCATTTTGTAATTAGTTTTCTTCTTGGTTAGAATTTAGGATGTGGCGTTATCACATAATGCAGGGCACATAGAAATTAAACAACTGAAAACTCCTCAAACTTCACTGAGATATCCCTTTTTAAATATGCTTTATACTCTTGTAATTAATATGTTATATATATTATTTTATATCAGAGGACAGAATTATACAGAATTGCTCATTTACCTTTAAGTTAACTAAAAAGACAACCATTAATCGACATTAAATCATAATGTTCTTAGAAACACTCACCTCAGTGTGATTGCAGATGTCTGTTTTTAAATATTTTAGCTTCTGTCATTGTGAAAACATTATTCTTTCAGCTAAGAACAAGGGGTTTGAGAAGTTGTTAGTTTAAAACTAATGTTTTTTAGGTTAGAGTGTTGAGCACAACTTATCTTGGCAAATTAAACTCTTTAAACTTTCAGTAATTACCCAGTGTTACAGGAGGGTTGCACTGGAGCTGTAATGTTTATGGACAGTAAATAAGATGGTTAAAGGCTCTCTGTGTCAAAAATGTGCATTTTTGTTGTTGAATCATGTCAAGGCTTTATAATGGTCCTGATCAAAAGACTAATGGGCACATTACAAACAGATGGTTATCAGTAAAGGGACATTTTCATCATTGATTTAGTACCCAGCAATAAGCTTGCAGAAACAGTTAATAATTATTGGGGGAATAAGTTATAAAGCACAATGACACTTATTTCTGGCTTTCCTGTGTTGTTGCAGGTAAATCAGACAGGGCTTCGTTTCTTGGCTATGGGAGGGATACTGGAGCAACTGGTTGCCCGGTGAGTTTCTCATCAGAGTTCATGTTGCACTTAACCAAACTATATACAAGTATCATACCATAATAAAATCAAATAGAAACAATTCATATTTTTCCCTGATTTTTGAGCTAATATAGTTCAGCAAAGAATCTTTGAAGAAACTTTCATACAGGTTCCAACACAGTAAACACGTCGCTGTCTTTTAAAATATTAACAGTGATAATAAAACTGATCCTAAACACAACTCATATAATCCACAGTGAAAAAGAGACACAAGCTGCAGATTCTGTCTGATTCCCCCACAAATGAAAAAAAAAAAAACTGGATTAAAGGTGGTCATACAATCTTACAGAACTAGAAGGTTTTTGAATCCACGTCATGCAGGAACTGAGAGACTCAGCTGGTTCCAACAAATGTTTACTGGGTGGTATGAACAACCGTACTGGTGCTCAGTGTGCCCGCACTTTACTTTTTCTACAGAAAATAAAACCAGCTGAAAATATACAAAGCATGCCATTTTATATATTTTATAATTTTTTTAATATACATATAAGAATTCTTTACTCATATTTACTGTTTGTTAAACCTTGGTGTTACATGACTCTTGTAAATTTCCGCTTTTAATTTTGGTCCAGATGGATAACCAGCAAACGTTTATTTAGTGACTGCTCTGATTAAACCAAGCTCTTAATTGGCTGCTTACCTGATTTGTTGAAGCTGCAGAGATTAAATAAGTGGTTGGTGACAGGATTACATGATGGTCCTTTGAAAGGTGGTGCAGTCTGTTTATCACACACCAACAAAATGGACTTTATATTTTAATTTATTTAAGTTTTTATAACTTTACAGGCACCCCACAGTTATTTCTAGCATGCTTTTCACAGATGCATTTTAAGTTTAATGGGATTATATAAAAAACAGAAAATTTACAGAAGGTAATAACTATAAATGTATGACCTGATTGTGTTATTGTATTTAATCTATACAAAAAAAAAAAAACGTATGTTTGCTTTGTTTTTCAGTCATCTCTAAAGCCAGACGTTGCGTTGACGAGTCCTAGTTCAGTTACATCGTCGGGGAAATCCTCTGCTCCGTTCTACTCCTTAAACGCAGCCAATCCCAGAAGACGTCCTCTACAAGATCCTTCTCCAGTCGGTCAGTGCTGTCCTTATCTCTGCAAGAAAAGAACCCCGTATAAGGACAAAAAGTAGCTTATACAATAATACTTTAAGTTCCTGCAGTGCTGCCAAAGTAGGTCAGGTCGTTGTTCCACGTGGTTAATGCTCAATTTAGGAGTCTTAACTTCTAAGAAATGTTGGTTTCTCCTTACTTCAGTGCTAAGGTGAGTAAACCAAAATAATATTTATCAATGCATCCTGCTTTGGAGTGACTGTGTAAAGTCTTGATATGTTTTTTGTTTCTTAATATTGTCACAGCCTAGCAGAAACTTTGCATCTCCAAAAACACAGTTTTTCAGTCAACGACTTGCCCAAATAAAGCCTTACCGGTATTTTAAATAAATAAACTATGTGTGGTCACAGTTTGTGTTTCGTCTGTGTGCAAGGCCAAAAGACTTAAAATTATGGATGTGTCTGACAAAGATAACACAGTATTAGAGGCATAGCATTGTTATTTCTCGCACCAACAAAGTAATTCTCGAGTTATTTGTAATAAACTTAACTTGGTATAAGGAGGGACAATGTTTCTCGGCTGGCCTGGGAACGCCTTGGGATTCCCCCGGAGGAGCTGCTCCAAGTGGCTGGGGAGAGGGAAGTCTGGGCCTCCCTACTTAGGCTGCTACCCCCGCGACCCGACCCCGGATAAGCGGAAGAAGATGGATGGATGGATGGATGGATGGATGGTATAAGTTAGATGGATTAACTGAAGGATGATCCGTTTTCCTAATGCCCAATTTTGCTAAATAGTTTTTCATAAGAACATGAATTTAAGATATTTTTCATCTCCTGTAGATATTTTTGTTAACCCTGCTCCTTTCTTTGTCCTCAGTTTGTCCAGTTTTATTATTATTTTTTTTATTTTAAGGGCACACTGCACATCACACCAAAGTATGACCCATTATGTCCAATACCTGTTTGGACAACACATTGTCTGTTAAAAAATACATTTTGTGCTTAAACTGTAATTTTTGTCATTTTTTGGCAATACAGCTTTAGAAAATGAAACAAGTGTGTCTGCAACTCCTTACTTGCTAAAAATCCAGTCTTAAGAAAGTTAGAGTAAAAAAAAACAGGTTTGTTTATTGCATAAAATGTGTTATTTATGCCCAGATGACATATAGGTGAGTATTGTCAGTCTGTTTAAAAATAACAACAAAGTGCTTGTAAGAAATGAGAAGTAGCTTGAGCCCATTTCTTACTGACCGTACTGACAATGTAGACCAGGGGTCTGCAACCTTTACGATCAAAAGAGCCATTTTGCACTTTCAGTCACTAAATTAAAAGTGATCAGAGCCGCAACAACTTGCTGTAACTATCAACTGGTGGCCCATGGGCCACTCTAGGTTTGTTAGAGGGGGCTTTTGTGGCCATTAGGGGTGACATTATAAAGCTAAAAAATATCTAATAATTTAGATTTTTACAATGTAAGACAAATGAAAATACCAGATTCTTGTGGAGGGGTAGTTTTTTTAATTAATAAAAACTATGAACTATTTAGACCAATGTATTTTTTTTACTGTGGAAAAATTAAGTGTAGAATAAAGCATAAAAAAGTGAGTATGTTTTACTCCTTTTACATGTTCCAGCAAAAGAAACAACAGTAAAACTGCTAAAACTAGTCCTTTTTTGTCGTTTGTAAAACAACCAAAAAATTTTCAGTTTTATGTTAGTTTTGGTCAAAGCTTGAAAGAGCCTCTGCAGAGGGACCAAAGAGCCACAGGTTGCAGACCCCTGATGTAGACTGTAGAATCACAAGCTAACTTCGCAGGGGTGTCAAACTCACTTACAAAAGCGGGCCAAAATTAAAACCTTTTTCAAACTAAGGGCCAGTTTCAGAATCTACGTTAACTCAAATCAGATACCCAACTCTTCAGGTTCCTCAAGAGTTTGATTGGCCTCATTTGATGTTCTCTGTTGCACTTTTAACATCTTAATCAGCGATTTCTGAAAACAATTCAAGTGATAAAAGTATTTTACATTTAACATATCACCTTGGGGCCTAGATAAGATGTCAACGAGGGCCACATTTGGCCCCCGGGCCTTGAATTTGACACGTGAGAGTAATTAGCACCTTTCAATGTGGACAACTTTGTAACATAAATAATATTAGATAGAACTTTATTGATCCTGCAGGAAATTGTTGTATATTTATATACAGTAGTTCCTCAATACTTCGTGGTTTGTTTATCTCAGACTCGCTCTATCATGGTTTTTCAAAATAAGACTGGACATGACACACAATTGGCTGATTGATGGATGAGCCGCACGATCGGCATGAAATTGTTATTTTAAATAAATTATTTTTAATTATTTAGCACCTGCTGCACATTTGCACAGCCCATACTGCAGGATAAACTTCCTGCTGCTGCTGATCAGCTGTTCTCTGTGCAGAGCTGAGAAGTGGGCGTGGCCAAGAGCGCTTACAAGAGCAGCGGAGGCTGAAATCATGACATTCTGTGCTTTTTAAGAGCGTTTAGAGTTTAGAAACATTGTGTAGAATATTGCAAAAGTGTGTTTATATTATACAGTGTATATATATATATATATATATATATATATATATACACACTGTATATATATGTATATATACACACTGTATATATATGTATATATACCTGTATATGTACATACTAAAATAATTTACTACTTACTACTTGTACGACTATTCCTACTTTATGGTTTTTCACTTATCACAGGGCTTCAGGGTAAGGATCCCCCACGATAAACGAGGGACTACTGTATAACCATGTTCTCTTGCATCTTTGTCCTTTGTTTGTTGCTTTATTTTATTATAATCACAATCAGGAACAAAAATAAACATTGTTTGTGAGTTTTGTCTTGCCCGACAGTCGCTTCTTGTTTTTTGCTTTTGAACGACTCGATGTGCTTTCATCTCTTTACAGATCCACTACAAACAAAAAAAGTTCGCAAGGTCCCCCCTGGCCTGCCTTCATCTGTGAGTGGAAGATCATCTACCTTTCACATAAATAGATTTCACAGTGAGCTTACCCAAACAAACACACACACACACACTTTTCCACTCCGTGCACACAGAAAACGCTCTTGACACAAGCGCTCCAGCTTCTTGGATGGAAAATGAGTTGTTTTTGTGTGATGCGTTCAGCGGCGACACCGCTGGGTTCTGTTGGTTGACAAAGCTCTCGTGTTTGTTCTTGTTTAACGTTAGCAGGTAAAGGTCTCGGTGGGGTTCGTCTTTTGTGTTTTTACTGTTCTGCTTGAGTGCTCATGTGACTTTGGGTGTGTGGACCTTGAGGTGATTGATTTTCAGTGGTGCCCTGTCACAGGCTGGCCTCCTCTCAGCCTCTCCTGGGAGAAAGAGAGGCTGTCAGAGCGGATCCCCAGCTCTGCTCTTTTGATGTTTAATTAGTCATTACGTGGCTGAACAGGAGGACAGACAGAGATTAATAGCGCTGAAGATCTGAAATTTCTATTGGTAATGATCCCGGTGGAGCAGAAACCATTAGGATGCAGGGAAGTGTGGAGCTCAGCTTGTATTCGCGTAGACAGGGGGTGTTGAGTTCATTAATATGCATACATCAGTAAGTCAGATGTTCATTGTTAAAACCCTGGTGGGTTGGTAAAGGTTTTATTAAACCTTGCCTTTTACAGTAATTCATAGAACTGGTAGAAGACAATGATTTCACCATCTTTTCTTTAACAGTGACAGCTTTTTTCGGGGGAGCTGAGACTGGATTTGCTTTTATAATCGTCTTTCTGCTACTGTAACTGAAATTAAATCTGGAGCAAAATAAAAGGGTGGGACGTGTTTTGTTTCTGTATTTGTATTTGAAAAGAAGTTTTTGGAGCGTGAGGGAGAGCCGCAGTCCCCGGTCGAGGCAGGAACGTGAGCCGCCTTCTTCTTAACTAAGAACTAAGTGATATATTTGAGGTCTTGTCAGACAGAGGGAGGGAGGTAAAGAATGGGTGCCTCACGGGTTACATCTCTTTGTTGTGTAAATGGACGCCAGGCTTTTATTTGTCAGTACTTAACACATGGGCGCAGGTGCGGTTCCGTGGCTTATAAGAGTACAATCAAGCAGTACAATGCTGGATGGGGGGGAAACAGTGACGGAGCACAGGATAAAATACAGCTTCTTCTTGTCACTCTGCACTGCTCAGAAGATAAAGCCTGAAGCTTGGAGGAATTATCCTTTTTAGACTTTGATCCCATTTGAAAGAATAACGACTGCGCTGTTGAATAACCGCCTATAGGTGCCTTTAACCTGCAGCCAGAAAGAGAAAACTTAAATCTGTTCTTGATAGGTGGCGTAAGTGGGAACACTTTTAGCTTACCTGTATATTTTTGGTTTTTCAGCCACAGGAAGTAAAGATGAGGCGTTTGAGCTCAAACGCTGCGCCTGCGGTTAGTTATCAGACGTAATCGGTTCGTATTGCCGGCAGCAGTACACGGAGTAGTGAAGGTGATGTTGAAGAAGTGTCGAGGGGGAAGGCACACCTGGAGCCGGAGGCAGCTGTGTGAAGAGCCTGCAGTGTACCTGTGAAGCATGAATGCAGCTGCAGATGTCACTGAAAGCTTTTGCTTGTGTAAGCAAACCTGAGGGCCCCACCAGAGACCTGAATAGTTGCATGATTTAAAAAAAAAAAAAAGATCAACACAGAGCTTCCTATCATTATGTCTACTGCTGGGATTATATATATTTTTAATTCTCAAATCTCCCCTTTCTTCTCCAGCTTGTATTCCTGCCTCCCGGTCTAAAAATAAATCTTGTAGTTTCAAATCAGACGTGCAATGCAAGTTGCAAGACTAAGCGTGATGTGTGTGTGTACACTGCACGACGGAGCTGAATGAAAATATTTACAGGAGCACATCCTCTGTGCATTTTAGGTTTTGACACTGCTCTGCACCAGGATGTGAAGACTATCTAAACAGGCCAGCTGGTGATTGCAAACATTTAAATGTTTATAGGTTTTTTTCCCTCCCATCTTATATACAGACATCCCCCTTCCTAAGCCACACACATACTTTCCTCTGTGGTTTGATGGTAACGTGCTCGCAAACTTTGAGTTCTCCGGTGGTTGTAATTGTGTGATGTTTCTGCTTAGCCAGTATTTTTAATAGGAAGTTCTTGCCTAAAAAATAAAAAAAAAACTGTAGATGATAACTGCTTTGTGCAACAGATATGCTTTCATGCGGTGCTGAAACCTGAATCGTTTAATTATTATGAGTGTCGATTAGGGCTGTATAATAATATAGATATTGCGATATATATCGATTTTTTTTCTTTCCTAGAAAAAAAATCGATATTCATCCTCAAGTATCGTACCTCTGCATCCCTGGCACCAGTGTATCCTCAGAGAGAGTCTTCTCCACCGCTGGAGATATCATCACTGTGCAGAGAAGTGCACTTCTCCCAGAGCACGTCTATCAGATTCTATTTCTAAACAAAAATCTGAGGAGAATGTAGCTCACTTGGTCTGCAGAGTAGACTTTCTGTTTAGAGTTCACTTATTAGTCAGGGTCTATCTACTGTACAGGCCTTAAAGCTGCATTCTGCAGTTTCTGGAATACGCTGGCACTTAGAAAAATTTTCAACACGGAAAAGCATTCTGCTCCCTCCCCCTCAGAGCCATATATGGCTCTGTTCCCCGTCACTCTCGCTGTAAATCAGCTCAGCTTCCTTAACTCCGCCTCCACTCATGTCCTGTCGCAGCCGCTCCGAATTTCTGTGTTTATATGTTAATAAAACGTTCTAAAAAATAAAATAAAAACAGGGTCCAGCACACCAGAACACCAGCAAATCTGCAGCGCCTCGGCAGCCACGTTGAACCCGATTTTAATTTGCTCGTGACAAATTCCATTTCCTCATTTCTGTCAGTGGAGGTCTGGAGGAAAAAGCGATCACTTGACTTTTGGCAAAAAATTAAAATAAAAGTCCAGAGCAGGGATGAAGAAGGGGGATTTAATACATTTGTGTCACATAAAAAACAGTTTTGCATCGCTTTGCAATTATTTCAACAAGAACCTGGGCGTCCGCTGTGGCTGACAGGCGGGGGCGTGGGTTAGGAGCGTGAGAAGTTATAAACTCTGTTTTTATTGGCTGGTTAACCGCGGGGCGCTTTGGTTTTTATAAATGCTTTTATTACCACCGGGAGACGCCAGAGGACTAGTTTTTTTCAGAGATTACCAGTCAAGCATCAATATCATAAAATAGTGGCAGAGTGAAGAAATATGTTAAACAAATAAGTTACATACCGTACTGATTCTTTAAGCTGCTCTGCTAAGATGGGTGCATTTAAAGTTAAATATTCTTCATTACTTGAATTATACAGTAGACTGTTTTGGAGAAGTTTTATTACCGTTTACTTACCAAGCACTTAGAGTGATTCCTTCAGATGTCAAGTGTCAAGGTTAAAAAGGTTTCAAACTATTCAGAGCAGGGCACTTGGTGCACTTTATTTACTTTACAAATGCATGTAAGCTACAGTTTTTACTGTTTCAATTAAAAGAAACATGTTTTCTCACCACTTCTTTGATTCATTTTGTCCAGCTGTCGACTTTAAGTCTGTGTCCATGTCCAACCAGAGCCAAGTATTGTGTAGTTGGTGCTTTTAATCAGTTTTCAGTTAAATTAATTCAATCCAAGTCTATAACAGTCTCAAAATGTCACCAAAATCACTCTGTACTTCTAAAATCTTTCAGAAAATCGCAAAAGTGTATTGAATTGTATCATTTGCTGAATATCGCAATATATATCGTATTGTGAGCAGAATATCGTGTATCGTATCGTGAGATTATTGTATCACTACAGCCCTAGTGTCGATAACTTTGGCTGTAATTGGCTCCGTGCATTGTTTGACTGTATAAAGTGAGCACTGAGCGTAAGAACAGCATGTTGTCATTGAAGGATGCTGACAGGCAGCTGTGTGGGCACCTGTCTGACAGCAGAGGAGAGAGAGAGAGAGGGGTTTGTAGCTCATGGGGGAAAAGTTGCATCTTGCAAGATATTTATGGGAATCCACAAGGGCATGATCTGTATGTGTGCGTCTGCGTGTCAGTTTGTTTGTGTAAATAGTGCTCCCCCCCCACCCCCCACCCCGTTGTCAGAGACATAGCGGTTTGATGTGACACTTCCTCCCTGGCTTTGGTGACAGTGTAGCTGCAGGATAAGAAAAAGAAAGTGGTGGGCTGAGATTCATTTGCCCTCGGGGACATTTGCAAGCGAGAACCCGGAGTGTGGATGACAAAAAAGATTGACGTTTGCTTTTGACAGATCACTCAGACACCCTTGTTTCAGAGAGATTTGTACTGTGCAAGCTATAAGAAAGGAAATCTGCTCAAGGCTCTGAATGTGAAGACCTAGAAATGTTCCTCGCAGTGCTGTCTAGTTCATGACATTCAAACAGACTGTTTGTCTACAGCAGGCTGTGCTTAGCATCACAAGAAACAGGAGATAATAATGCAGCACTCCCAACAGTAATCTAATATTCCAGTTTTTTTGTTTCTCTGTTTGAAGCATAGCTCAGGTTGATGGTAGCAAGAGGGCTTGTTGGGAGAATCCTAGATGTAGTTCACCAGAAAAGTTCTAAGTAAATATCCAGAAACTCCCGGGGCCCTTTTAAGTCTCGAGCTAAATTAGATTCCCAGCAGACCAAAGCTGCACTTTTATCCCTTTGGTCTGATGCAACCGCTGATGTGGCACCAGGAAAGATAAACACTATAAATAAAAGACATACAAAAACAAATGTCCCAGTATGTCCTGCCATCTCAACTCTTTTTTAAATTGTTATTTTTTCTATTACTGATTGTAAATTGTCTCTAGAAAAAACAGACCCTGTTGTGTCTTTATTTATTCATAAAGACAAAAATGGGATAATGAAGCAAAGCATGTATTGACTGAATAGCTGAGTTATATTTACAAGTTTTAAAGTCTTTGACGTTCACACAAATATAGCACAACAATGTTGAAGCTGTTGAAACACATTTTCGTTGTAAAATTTTCATCTAGATGAGTACATTTCTTTAAACTTTATATTTATCACCTAACTTTACCTACTTATCTTATTTCCAACATTAGCGTTTGCAACTATAGACTTACATTAAACACTGACAGCTGTTTATTTTTGTTTTAGGCTGCCATTAATTGTTTACGTCATGACAAATAGAAAATTAGGCTTTGCATCTTCTAGCTGTGAAAACAATAAACAATGACAACAATGAGTCCGATATTTTTCAACACTAGACAAACAACTAGCAGAGCGTTGTTTGGTCATTTATTTCCAAAGAGAAAAATTCTACTTCTGATTGAGGAGCATCAAATGTAGAACCACTAGACTGAGGAACAGCTTCTACCCTGAGGCTGTTAGACTCATGAATGAATAAATAAAAATAAAATAAAAACAAACACTGCAAAATATCACATCATGCTGATGCTGATCTGTTTTCTTGTTGCTGTGTTCATCTGTGACCATCTGCTCATACAGACTCATGTTCGTGCTGCTGTTTATAATGATGTTTTTCCACTATATTAGGGCTTAGTGTATTACTAGTTGATGTTTTTCTTAGTTAATTCTAGATGTTATTACTGTTTTTCTCTTGCATTTGTTGTTGGATGTAACTGGGACCCCGTGTACATAATCTCGTTTTCATCACATGTACCACATGCGGTGCAAATGACAATAAAGACTCTCTGACTCTGACTCTCTGATACTTTGTTGTAAGTGACAAACCTACAAATGGAAATAAAATAAAGAAATCACGTCTAAGAGTAGAACATGACTTAATTCACAATTAGAGAATAGGGGAAATGGTTTGCTGAAGTTTTCAAAGAGAGTTTTAATATTTTTGCATGGACTTTTTAAAGTTTTATATTTATTTGTTTATTCATAGTTTATTTCCAGCTTTCGCTGGAGCGGTTTGCAGCCGAGTGTGATGCGGCCGGGATGAGGATCAGTTCCTCCAAATCCGAGGCCATGGTCTTGAGCCGGAAAAGGGTAGCATGCCCTCTCCGGGTCGGGGAGGAGGTCCTGCCCCAAGTGGAGGAGTTTAAGTATCTCGGGTCTTGTTCACGAATGAGGGAAAACTGGAGCGTGAGATCGATAGGCGGATAGGTGCAGCATCCGCAGTGAAGCGGGCGCTGTACCGGTCTGTCGTGGTGAAGAGAGAGCTGAGTCAAAAGGCAAAGCTCTCAATTTACCGATCGATCTACGTTCCCACCCTCATCTATGGTCATGAGCTTTGGGTTGTGACCGAAAGAACGAGATCTCGGATACAAGCGGCTGAAATGAGTTTTCTCCGCAGGGTGTCTGGACTCTCCCTTAGAGATAGGGTGAGAAGCTCAGTCATCCGGGAGGGACTCGGAGTAGAGCCGCTGCTTCTCCACATCGAGAGGAGCCAGTTGAGGTGGCTCGGGCATCTGGTTAGGATGCCTCCTGGACGCCTCCCTGGTGAGGTGTTCCGGGCATGTCCCACCGGGAGGAGACCCAGAGGAAGACCCAGGACACGCTGGAGGGACTATGTTTCTCGGCTGGCCTGGGAACGCCTTGGGATTCCCCCAGAGGAGCTGCTCCATGTGGCTAGGGAGAGGGAAGTCTGGGCCTCCCTACTTAGGCTGCTACCCCCGCGACCCGACCCCGGATAAGCGGACAAAAATGGATGGATGGATGGATGGATATTCATAGTTTAAAAAGAAAGATAACTGTATTAACTTAAAGGTTCAGTATGTAATTTCTGGAACATGCTGGAACTTAGGAAAATTTTGAACAGAGACACGTTTCTGGTCCCTCCCCCTCAGAGCCATATATGGCTCTGTTACCCTTGCTCTGCTGAAATTCAAATTCAAGCTCTGTTTTTATTGGCTGATTCAAATTCAAGCTCTGTTTTTATTGGCTGGTTACAAACTCTGTTTTTATTGGCTGGTTAACGGCGTGTCACTGTGGCTTTTTAGAAATGCTTTTAGAGAAGCAAGGGGACAATAGTTTTTTTCAGAGATTACTTGTCTAAAATCAGTATGTCAGGAGGTAGTGACAGAGTGAAGAAATATGTTAAAAATATATTGTTAGAAAAGTTACATACAGCTCCTTTAATAAGCACTCTAAAATAAATAAGTACATTTGATGTGCGAGTGATAAAACCTCATGTTGCCAAATTTACAGAATTTATAATACCACCTAATGTCAGCCCAGTAGCTCTTACAGTCCTGTGTGTGGATATAAATGACTGTTTTCATTTTATTTCATTATTATTTGTTATAAATAAAAACTGTGTTTTCTATTTGGCTAATCTTACCAAACCCACTTATGTAATTCATAGTCAAACACATTTCCAAAATAAACTGAAACAAGTTAAATGTGAGTGACCTGCTCAGCTCCAAACTGAACCAAAAATCTTGTAAATGTATTTGCGTTTGTCAAGTGTGTGTTCTTTTACACAATTTATAGTCTGTTTGTGCCCTGTCAGTTAGTGAATAGAACTAAAACACTTCCTGATTCATTCAGTCAGGATGTAAAAAGGGTTTTGCCGCTCTTAAACATTTATCACCAGGAGAACCTAAAGAGCAGAATGCATGTTTTCACATCATCGTTCATACATGAAGCTAAGGCTGATGAACAGATTTGTTTGTTCAGATATTTCATGTTACAGATGCTACATTGTATCGTGTTTGTTTGAGCAGATGTCCCCCTCGTGTTTCTGGCAGGGAGCAGCATTTTAGGCTTTAGACTGTTAGTAAGCTCCCCAGAGGTGACCTTGTCAGATGGCCGATTAGATAGACACCCTTCATTTGACGGGGTGATGCTAAACAGTTGCAGCCACCTCTGGGACCCTGGGCTCTGCATTTATCTTTGTTTGGGTTGTTGAAATTTACCACAGACATTACAGGCCTCCGATAATAGAACAGACAAACAAGCTGGAGACCTGACCTCTTTTATCTGTGAGGAAAACAAGGAGTTAAAGGACAAAGAATCAAAATAATACACACATTAAAGTCATTACTCCCATTCTGGCCTGTTGCAAATGATTCATGTAGGCCTTGCGTGAGTGTACAGCATTATTACAAACCCTGATTTTGCTTTGCTGGCAGAGTGAAGAATACAGTCTGTCAACAATCACCAAGGTAGAGTGTTGGTTGTGTTGACGTCACGTGTAGACCATCTAAGTCTTGCTGGCAGGACCTGGAAAGTACATAGAAAGTAGTGCATGCTATCCTGAACTTAACTTAATTTTAAACACTGTAGTTGTATTATGAATTAATTGTGAGTAAGACGTTACCTATTCGTAAATGAACACCCATCAATTAGTTTTACCCGTTTTATACTGTTCAGAGATGCAGTACCCGTTTTATACTGTTCAGAGATGCAGGGATGGACACCTGTCCTAGCTGGAATGGGGTGAGGGGAAGGCACGCTCAGACAAGTTGCCTGCCTATAACGGAGCTAAAACACAAATAAGTTTTCATCCACTCTTAAAAGTACTTTCAAGCAAATATGTGCAATGTTGCCTCCCAAAAGTATCCATCAGACTAGTATTACTGGTAACTGGTTCAGAGTTAATAAACCCAACTCTGTACTGTTGTCAACAGGTGGAAGCATAGGGTATGTAGAAGAAAAGAATGATGATTAATCTTTCGGAATTGAAACTTTTTATTTTCTAGAAAATAGTTTTTGATGTGTCTGTTTCGCCTCAGACTGAATTCATG
>JBBPBX010012046.1:0-47728 GCA_038048925.1 Garcialebias charrua | reverse complement strand
ACTCAGGACGAGTGAACATCTGCTTCAACGGACTGGGTTTGAGAGGACAGGAAGTAGAAACAGACACAGAATGACAGGTCCAGGTGTACTTTCTATATTCCAGGTGTACTTTCTATAGTCCAGATGTAATTTCTATATTCCAGGTGTACTTTCTATAGTCCAGGTGTACTTTCAATAGTCCAGGTGTACTTTCTATAGTCCAGGTTTACTTTAATAATAATAATAATAATAATAATAATAATGTCTTTTCCTGTCATCTGCGTATGTTTCCCATACACAGACGAAATCCTTTATATACTCCAGGTATACTTTCAATAGTCCAGATGTAATTTCTATATTCCAGGTGTACTTTCTATAGTCCAGGTGTACTTTCTATAGTCCAGGTGTACTTTCTATAGTCCAGGTGTACTTTCAATAGTCCAGATGTAATTTCTATATTCCAGTTGTACTTTCTATAGTCCAGGTGTACTTTCTATAGTCCAGGTGTACTTTCTATAGTCCAGGTGTACTTTCTATAGTCCAGGTGTACTTTCTATAGTCCAGGTGTACTTTCTATAGTCCAGGTGTACTTTCTATAGTCCAGGTGTACTTTCTATAGTCCAGGTGTACTTTCTATAGTCCAGGTGTACTTTCTATAGTCCAGGTGTACTTTCTATAGTCCAGGTGTACTTTCTATAGTCCAGGTGTACTTTCTATAGTCCAGGTGTACTTTCTATAGTCCAGGTGTACTTTCTATAGTCCAGGTGTACTTTCTATAGTCCAGGTGTACTTTCTATAGTCCAGGTGTACTTTCTATAGTCCAGGTGTACTTTCTATAGTCCAGGTGTACTTTCTATAGTCCAGGTGTACTTTCTATAGTCCAGGTGTACTTTCTATAGTCCAGGTGTACTTTCTATAGTCCAGGTGTACTTTCTATAGTCCAGGTGTACTTTCTATAGTCCAGGTGTACTTTCTATAGTCCAGGTGTACTTTCTATAGTCCAGGTGTACTTTCTATAGTCCAGGTGTACTTTCTATAGTCCAGGTGTACTTTCTATAGTCCAGGTGTACTTTCTATAGTCCAGGTGTACTTTCTATAGTCCAGGTGTACTTTCTATAGTCCAGGTGTACTTTCTATAGTCCAGGTGTACTTTCTATAGTCCAGGTGTACTTTCTATAGTCCAGGTGTACTTTCTATAGTCCAGGTGTACTTTCTATAGTCCAGGTGTACTTTCTATAGTCCAGGTGTACTTTCTATAGTCCATGTGTACTTTCTATATCAGTCCAGGTGTACTTTCTATAGTCCAGGTGTACTTTCTATAGTCCAGGTGTACTTTCTATAGCCCAGGTGTACTTTCAATAGTCCAGGTGAACTTTCTATAGTCCAGGTGTACTTTCTATAGTACTACATACTTCCGGCTCTCGACAAGGCAAGTCGCATATCTTTTTGCTCCTTCCTTCCCTAAGTTTTTCCTCCTCCCTGCTTGCTTTTTGTCTCGTCTGACACTTCAGCGCTCACTCGAACCAATTTGCGATGGAATTAGTAAATTGGGCTGTTTCTTCAATAGATAAGATTTTTTCCACGAAGCGGACCGTGCCAGGAGAAGCTGTCTGCCCCTCTGACACACACGCGGCTGGATACATGATGGACTCGTGGGGACAGTGGCAGCCTATGTGTCTGACCGTCTTGACTGTCGAAGACGTGGAAGATTTGTGGATTATTGGACTATTAGTAGCAGCTGCTCTGTTTTTTGGCATCGGCGGAGCTGTCTGCTACCTGAAGCTGAGGAGAGCTTCGGCGGCTATCAGCGCGCTGGCGAAACTCCCTGATCAGCATGATTCTCTGATCCGGGCCGTGAGCAACTCATCCCAGCTGTTGTATGAGCTCAATCGCACGTTGGGTGCGTCGGTGGACTACCGCGGACCTGGGCGCTTTGGAACTCGTTTACAGCCGCCCGGGCCCCAACAGGGCATGGATGGGGGTTCATAGAACGGAACCTCATATGATTTGGAATTTTGGCCCTGAAACAGCGTCTGGACTTGGAAGGCTGCAGTGAGAAAGTACACTGTGGTCTGGATTGGAATAAACAAAAAGACTATCTAATCTGGTTTCTGCACACGTCCTTGAAAAGAGGCCTGTTTGGAAATTATTCTCCTGGAGCGGAGAGCTGAAGTGCCCTGCTGACCTCCCCCCCATCCCTCCCCCAGAGATCTCTGTGCGTGCCTCGGATAACGCCCAGCTGAATAACTGCTGAACTGTGTTCTCTGAAGTTACTCACAGACTCCATATCTCCTTGCATGTCGTCAAAACTGCAACAATGTCTCGTGTGATTGTGCTTATGCTGATAGAGTTTTTGGGACTTTATCATGGAGTGTCCTCAGGCAATCTTTGATAAATTCTTTTTTTGAATATCACAAATGATACCTACTGTGTTTTTCCTTTTTCCATATCTGTTTTGCTCTTCATCCAGGATGGATGAGAGATGGCCGCGCTGACGAACATGCATGTGTTTTGAATTGCAGCAGCTTAACATTCTCTGACCTCTGGATGACTGTGTTTACATTATCACATTGTATTGGTTTACTGGTGCAATGTTAATAAAAAATCTCTTATCTCTCTTATAGTCCTGGTATACTTTCAATAGTCCAGGTGTACTTTCTATAGTCCTGGTGTACTTTCTATAGTCCAGGTATACTTTCAGTAGTCCAGGTGTACTTTCAATAGTCCAGGTGAACTTTCAATAGTCCAGGTGTACTTTCTATAGTCCAGGTGTACTTTCTATACTCCAGGTGTAATTTCAATAGTCCAGTCGGTGTACTTTCTATAGTCCATGTGTACTTTCTATAGTCCAGGTGTACTTTCTATAGTCCAGGTGTACTTTCTATAGTCCAGGTGTACTTTCTATAGTCCAGGTGTACTTTCTATAGTCCAGGTGTACTTTCTATAGTCCAGGTGTACTTTCTATAGTCCAGGTGTACTTTCTATAGTCCAGGTGTACTTTCTATAGTCCAGGTGTACTTTCTATAGTCCAGGTGTACTTTCTATAGTCCAGGTGTACTTTCTATAGTCCAGGTGTACTTTCTATAGTCCAGGTGTACTTTCTATAGTCCAGGTGTACTTTCTATAGTCCAGGTGTACTTTCTATAGTCCAGGTGTACTTTCTATAGTCCAGGTGTACTTTCTATAGTCCAGGTGTACTTTCTATAGTCCAGGTGTACTTTCTATAGTCCAGGTGTACTTTCTATAGTCCAGGTGTACTTTCTATAGTCCAGTGTACTTTCTATAGTCCAGGTGTACTTTCTATAGTCCAGGTGTACTTTCTATAGTCCAGGTGTACTTTCTATAGTCCAGGTGTACTTTCTGTAGTCCAGGTGAACTTTCTATAGTCCAGGTGAAGTTTCTATAGTCCAGGTGTACTTTATATAGTCCAGATGTACTTTCTTTAGTCTAGGTGAACTTTCTATAGTCCAGTTGTACTTTCTATACTCCAGGTATACTTTCTATAGCAGGGAAGACAAAAAAAAACATGTTTCAATACAAATAATTACAAACATGAGCAGGTAGAGTAAGTAAAGACAGCAGCAGACAGAGGACATGTGGTCTGTTTGTCCTCCAGCAGTCTAAGTCTATAGCAACATAACTATGGGATACCTCAGGAAACCCAAGCTAATCCTAACTATAGGATTGATCAAAAGGAAAGTCTTAATCCCAGTCTTAAAACTGGACAATGTGTCAGCCTCATGGACATCGATTTGAAGTTGGTTCCAAAAGAGAGTGTCATGGTCTGTCTTCCAGTGTCTGGTGTTTCTGTGTTCTGTCTGTTTGTGTTTCTTTTAGCCTTCTCTTGAGTTTAATTTAGTTATTTGTCTCCTCTCAGTTGTCTGGTGTCTTTGTCTTGCCCTGCTAAGCTTTGTTTTTGTTTCTTTGTCTGTTTGTTTAGTCAGCTCTTTGTTCCCACTGTGAGGTTGGCTCCCTCTCCTGGACTTTCCTTGTGTTTTCCTTTCAACCAGCCCCGCTCCATTTTAGTTAATTCAGGTTTAGTTTATTTCCTTGTCCTGCTCCAGATTGGTTAATTCCTGTTTAGTTTACTTCCTAGTTCAGCCCCAGTTTAGTTATTCATGTTACATGTTTTAGTTAGTTCTCCTGCCCTGGTCTGTTATTTATTACTTCAAGTTTAGTTTATTTCCCTGTCCTGCTCCAGATTAGTTAATTCCTGTTTAGTTTACTTCCCTGTTCAGCCCCAGTTTAGTTATTCATGTTACATGTTTTAGTTAGTTCCCCTGCCCTGGTCTGTTATTTATTACTTCCCCAAGTGTTCACTCTGGTCCTTCCTGGTGTTGTGCTCCAATTAGTCTGATTATTTTCACCTTTGTCCCAAGCCCTGCCTGTGTGTATATAAGTTCCTCTGTGAGTTCTGTCTTTGTCGGTTCGTCATCGTTTTGGGTTCCTCCTAGTCTTGTTCCCTGAGTTATGTAAGTTTATTCTGCCATTGTCAGCCTTTTTCTGTTTACTATTAAAGTATTTATTTTTGTACTTTGCCTCCTGAGTCCTGTCTGCAAATGGGTTCTTTCCACGGTCCCTGAGCCTGGACCCTAACAGTACGAACCGACCAGTTTCTGAGCCCAGCAGACAGGTTCTCCTGAGTTTTTTTTGTTTTTGTTTTTTGCTTACCTGTTTTTTGAGTTTTCTTCAAGATGAGGAGAACCACCATCCGATGTGGTACCTATTGGACTAAACCCGTCCTGGACCTGACGGAGTACAGCCAGGCGGTGGAGGTTCTGCCTTCACCTCTCCTGCTGCAGGAGGAGAGAAGGACTAAAGGTAGCCACACAACACCCAGGTCTAGTTTTTCCTCAGCTCCCGTGCCGACTTACTCTGGGTGGACGTCGGGTGAGGACGCAGAGTCAGAGGACGAACTCTGGCTTGCCCCCGTGGTCCACTCACAACCTCGTCGTAAGAGAGGCAAAAACAAGACCCGGAGAGGGTCCACCACACCTCCGGTCCGTCCAGTGGTTCCCGCTCGGTCCGGCGAGACTGAGTCCCCTGTGTTCAGCTCCAGTGTCACTGTGGGCGCGGTCCCCGTTGCCTCACCTCCCAGGATTCCGGTGAGGACGAAGCTCGACCCCACACCTCCGACATGTACAGCTGTTCCTGCTCAGTTCGGCGAGACTGGGTCCCACTCGTCCCAGCTCCAGACCAGTGACTTTGCTTCAATAAATCAAACCTTATTACGTTTGCTGACCTCTGCCATGGACAATCCAGACTGTATTAACCTTTTGCTTTCCTCTGCAGAAAGCCTTGTGTTTTCTCAACCTGGTCTGGCCCAGCTTCCTTTTTATAAAGGGCTTTTGAGTGAGATAAGGGCTCTAAAGCCTGCTGCACCAAACTCTCATCCTGTAGCCACAAGCCTCCAGCCTCCTGCAGTTAGAGACTCATCTATTGCAGAAACTGAAGTATCTCCTGTGTTTCCTGTGTCCCCTGAGTCCCTAGTACCTGCAGGTAGTCCAGAACCTGCAGCAGGAAGCCTTCCAGAACCTGCAGCAGGAGGCCTTCTAGAACCTGCAGCAGGAGGCCTTCCAGAACCTACAGCAGGAGGCCTTCTAGAACCTGCAGCAGGAGGCCTTCCAGAACCTGCAGCAGGAGGCCTTCCAGAACCTGCAGCAGGAGGCCTTCAGAACCTGCAGCAGGAGGCCTTCCAGAACCTGCAGCAGGAGGCCTTCCAGAACCTGCAGCAGGAGGCCTTCCAGAACCTGCAGCAGGAGGTCTTCCAGAACCTGCAGCAGGAGGTCTTCCAGAACCTGCAGCAGGAGGTCTTCCAGAACCTGCAGCAGGAGGTCTTCCAGAACCTGCAGCAGGAGACCCAGTACCTGCAGCAGGAGACCCAGTACCTGCAGCAGGAGACCCAGTACCTGCAGCAGGAGACCCAGTACCTGCAGCAGGAGACCCAGTACCTGCAGCAGGAGACCCAGTACCTGCAGCAGGAGACCCAGTACCTGCAGCAGGAGACCCAGAACCTGCAGCAGGAGACCCAGAACCTGCAGCAGGAGACCCAGAACCTGCAGCAGGAGACCCAGAACCTGCAGCAGGAGACCCAGTACCTGCAGCAGGAGACCCAGTACCTGCAGCAGGAGACCCAGAACCTGCAGCAGGAGACCCAGAACCTGCAGCAGGAGACCCAGAACCTGCAGCAGGAGACCCAGAACCTGCAGCAGGAGACCCAGAACCTGCAGCAGGAGACCCAGTACCTGCAGCAGGAGATCCAGAACCTGCAGCAGGAGACCTAGTACCTGCAGCAGGAGGTCCAGAACCTGCAGCAGATGATCCAGAACCTGCAGCAGGAGACGCAGAACCTGCAGCAGGAGGTCCAGTACCTACAGGCAACTCGGGAGCTACAGGCTTTCCAGAGGCTCCTGTGTCTTTGGGGGGTGCCTCCCAGGGGGGAGCCCCTCCCGTCTCCTGTGCCGAGGGGGTCCTGGAGGACCTTCCTCACGTCTACTGTACCGAGGGGGTCCTGGAGGACCTTCCTCACGTCTCCTGTGCCGAGGGGGTCCTGGAGGACCTTCCTCACATCTTCTGCTGTCCTGAGGTCTCTTCGACGCCTGCAGCTAAGGCTGGCTCGTCGACGCCTGGCTCATCGGCTCCTAGTTCTTCCGTCGAAGATTTAGCTGAGGTGTCTTTGACGTCTGCAGCTCCCGAGGTCTCGTCTTCGACGTCTGCGGCTCCCGAGGTCTCGCCTTCGTTGTCTGCGGCTCCTGTGGCCTCGTCTTCACCGTTTGCTGTTCCTCTGGTTTTGTCTTCACCGTTTGCTGTTCCTCTGGTTTTGTCTTTACCGTTTGCTGTTCCTCTGGTCCCCGTGTTGCCGGCTGTGGCTCCCAAGGCTCCTGGTGTTAGACAGCCTCCAGGTCGTCCGCCCGCCCGGCCACTCTCCTGTTTTTGAACGTTGCCCGGGTCTATTCCTGTTGGTTTTTGTTCTGGCCCTCCGTCCTTGTGTTTTCCCCCGTCCTCCCGTCCGTTCTGTGTTTTTTGTGTGTTTGAGCTTTGAGGGACGTCAGGTGACGTCCCTTGAGGGGGAGGTTCTGTCATGGTCTGTCTTCTAGTGTCTGGTGTTTCTGTGTTCTGTCTGTTTGTGTTTCTTTTAGCCTTCTCTTGAGTTTAATTTAATTATTTGTCTCCTCTCAGTTGTCTGGTGTCTTTGTCTTGCCCTGCTAAGCTTTGTTTTTGTTTCTGTGTTCTGTTTGTTTAGTCAGCTCTTTGTTCCCACTGTGAGGTTGGCTCCCTCTCCTGGACTTTCCTTGTGTTTTCCTTTCAACCAGCCCTGCTCCATTTTAGTTAATTCAGGTTTAGTTTATTTCCCTGTCCTGCTCCAGATTAGTTAATTCCTGTTTAGTTTACTTCCCTGTTCAGCCCCAGTTTAGTTATTCATGTTACATGTTTTAGTTAGT
Organism: Garcialebias charrua; assembly: GCA_038048925.1. Lineage (NCBI taxonomy): Eukaryota > Metazoa > Chordata > Actinopteri > Cyprinodontiformes > Rivulidae > Garcialebias > Garcialebias charrua. Next base: position 40,307 of record JBBPBX010012046.1, on the reverse strand, counting down.
TCCCCTGCCCTGGTCTGTTATTTATTACGGTACTTCCCCAAGTGTTCACTCTGGTCCTTCCTGGTGTTGTGCTCCAATTAGTCTGATTATTTTCACCTTTGTCCCAAGCCCTGCCCTGGTCTGTTATTTATTACGGTACTTCCCCAAGTGTTCACTCTGGTCCTTCCTGGTGTTGTGCTCCAATTAGTCTGATTATTTTCACCTTTGTCCCAAGCCCTGCCTGTGTGTATATAAGTTCCTCTGGTTCGTCATCGTTTTGGGTTCATCCTAGTCCTGTTCCCTGAGTTATATAAGTTTATGCTGCCATTGTCAGCCTTTTTTCTGTTTCAACAATTAAAGTATTTATTTTTGTACTTTGCCTCCTCATGTCTGCAAATGGGTTCTTTCCACGGTCCCTGAGCCGGGACCCTAACAGTTGGTACTTTATTTTTGTACCTTTATTGCATGCTTTAGTATTTTTGTTTGTTTGTTCTTTCTTGTTTTAGTGAGTTAAATTGGTTCTTTTCATCCTGAGCCTTTAATTGTACTGTTGATCTTGTGTTAATCTGCATTTGATAAATAAACACAATTTGAACTTGGAACGTTTTTTTTTTTTTTTAGAAATAGCCCCCCCTGGTGGACATTTCATGAGCCGCCACTGGCCACCAGGAATCCATTGTGTATCCAGCTGCAAGTATTCCATCAGGGCAGGAGGGCCTGTCGTCTTGTCGAGAAAATTTGATAAATTGCATTGAGAGACCAACTGACCAGATCCATAATTTGGAATATATACAAAGCGAGGCTCTGAAGGTTCACAGGACAAAGAGCAGAAGCAGAGGGAAGGAATGGGAGGAAAAAGTGTCTACTTCATTGAACGCAAGAAGCAAAAAAAGATCTAAGATATACGCTAAGCAGTGCACTAATAATGTAAAACAATGTCCCTGATGCATGACATAAAACAATGTCATAACAATAGAAGCCCGAACATACTTGTAAATACTTGCAAATAACAGAACATTTTTCATGAAATGGCATTGATTCAGAAGTGCAGGCTTACAAAATAGCATTCATATTGATTGGCAAGCAAGACTGAAGGTATATTAAAACAACAGCAATCCACTCTGGTACCGTAATGACTGTTCTCCAACTTGTCACAGTTTGGGGGTTTTGTGAACTTTATGCTGGTATGGTCTGCTCTTTTCTTGGTTTGTCTTTCCCGTAGGCTTATCAGTATGTTTTCTGATTATTTATTTCTTCTAGAGTTGATCAGACATTCTTAGTCATCTGTTTGTCTGTCACCTGTTTAGCCTGACATTTTTAGGTTTTGGTTTATCTTCATTTGCAGCCAAAAACATTCAATCACATTTTTTGTGTGTCATATTACATCCTGCATGGTGACAGTGACTGAGTTTTAACCAGGGTAGGGGTGTGATTTTAAAAAAAGGCTGGGAACCTCGTAAAGAAATGTAACACCACACATTAAGAGGGGCACAGAAGCTGAAAACAGAAAGGAGCGAAAGCCTGGGAGGATATATGAAATACAATATTTGATGGGCAGAAACGACTGGCACTCACTTCTCCCACGCTAAAAGTGCATGGTGTTACCAAACACCTGCTCATAATGGAACAATTGTATGTACTGTTTATGTATATTGTATACTGTATATGCATTGGGAATTAAAGGAAATACCTTCTTTTGCTCTCAGCCAGGATGGACCCCTCTCTGCTCCAGGTCACGGTGTAGTCTGAGTGGACTGCAGAAAACTGACAACACAGACAGAGACTCTGATGGTCCTCGCTCACTGACACTGCCTGGATAGGCTGCACCACCTTAGGCCCTGCAGAATCAGGACATTTATGATACCATATGAGATGATGCATTGTATATAAAGCAACTGCTCTCAAACAGAGGAAAACTACTTGATGAGTCTCCTCACCTTCCTTTGGTGGGACTTTCTGTTTGACCACCTCACTGTATGCTTTTTTGCGAGCTGCACCTACATTCCGTTGGGTCTCTTCTTCCTTTGCTTTGACTGAAGCGTATGTCTTTGGTAGTTTAGACTCAAAGGAGCTAACAATTTTCCCCATTTTATCTCCTGACACCCGTCTCCTTTTGATGACATCGTCATTTGGAGGGTGGGAATAATTTTTGGTCTCGTAGTCTTGATGATCTGTGTGGTGCAGAGGTTGCTCTTCATGGGGCACTTTTTCATCTGGCTGCTTGGACTTTTTCTCAGTACTGACTGACTGATGAGCATCTTTGTGAGCCTTTCCGGTTTTGGCCCCAAACTTGGCCTCAAACATGTCCACCCTTCCCATTGTACTTTTTGGTTTTGCTCCATTCCCCACATCAACTGATGTCTCTGCTTCATTCTTGACAGTGGCAGCCTGACTCTGTTTCTTTTTCTTCTTACCATGCAGCTTCTTCTCATTCCCTCCTATGCTGGTCTCAATTATAATCTTAGCATCCTTGACTTCAATCACAGATTCACTGCTCTCGCTAATGTGAGTTTCTCCAGTTGTGAGATGACTTTCTTGCTGTTTGCAGGTCTGCTGCATGGAAACATGATGAGATGTGTTCTCTTGTTTTTTGGAAGCCTGCCCAGTATGATGGTGACCACCAGATTTATCCTTTTTCAAGCGTGTTTTGCTCTCTGCAGGATTCTTATGAGTTTTGTGAGGCATCTTCAACCCAATCTCCTCAACTTTTGTAGGTGTCAAGATGGGTGGAGCTTTCCTGGGTATAAAGGGATCATTTATATCTAAAAAGAGGCATGCAACACGTTTTTTCTCTGAGATGACAAAATGATCTAGCGGGTGAAAAGATATGTTTACTAAAGCTGTGCTGGGATCTGTTATCTCCTTGATTGCAGTGAGAAAACTCTGTTCGTTGTCTTCAATGCGCTGTTCCTGTACCCCATCTGCTGAAGTTTCCTCAGCCGGTATTATTGTATCCTGCTTTTTCTGTATCAGCTTCCCATTGCCTTTGCCAAAGGATTTGTCTCCCTCTGGGCTCGAGCAGAGAGTCAAACGTTGCACATGATCACAACCCAAGCAGTCGTTTTGAGTCTGATCACTGTCCAAGCTGCTTTTAGTTTGACAGAGGATAGAGGAGTCACTGCTGTGTGAAGCTAAGTGCGTAGTAAACTCAGGACTCCCCAGCTCCACTTGGCTTTTTCTAAGATCTAGCGAAGTGTTAAATGGCACATCTGTACAAGGATGATATTGTCTATCCAAATCTGGGTTTGTTGGAGGAAGCCTGTTGAAGATATCAGGATCTGTTGTACACGTGTTTCCTTCACATTTAACCCTCTGCTTGTCCGCCGCGCCTCGCTGAGACAAGGTGCATTCATCAGTCACTTGACGCAGTCCATCTCCCCAGCACTGGCAATGAAAACAAACAGATGACAAGAAAAACTGACATTATTTAAAAAACCGAACATTTCTGTGTTACTTAAAATCAATTTCAGTTTTTTGATCTGTATAGACAAAGATTAAAAAAAAAGTTAAAATGGGGCTGTAGAACTCAAAATTATTTTGAAAATTAAGATTTCAAATTTGTTGTCCAAAACATACCTGTCTATGGAGCCACCAAACAGAAGATGACAAAATTCTATGTTTCAATATTAGACCAGATAGTCCACATAACCTGATACAGTTCAAATTTGCTTTTGGTCCCAACCTAAGTGAATGAAACGTGTCTTCCCAGTCTGAGGACCCTTCAGCTCCCCCACACAGGGTTTTTAAAAGCAAGGTGTGGTTGGAACGAGTGTGTTAAAGGGCGCAAAAGAGAGAGATAGAGCAAGGAAGAGTCGTGTTTCAATCCTCAGCTGTGCTCGCCTCTCACCCCTCTATCCTGACAAGTCACAGATGTAGACTATTATCAATGAACTCAGCTATTATTAGACATCATTTCTGTCTGAAGTCTTCCTCTCAGCCACTTCTGATTCCTGCAGTCTATCAGCTATTGACAGAAGCCAAAGGACTTATTTAATAATGCAAGGCCAAGGTGAGAGTTCTTGAATGGCTCCCACTCAAAACTAGTTGACAATACTTGTGAGTCTCATGTAAGAGGTGGGATACATGGCTGCTAGCTATGAGTACTGAAGGTGTGATGGCAATCACAAGGACAAGAGCGGAAATGTCTCTTAATGTTCTGGCTCTGTTTCCGAAATGTACGAAAAATGTATCCGTTTGCCAATGATGTCAATCTGATCGCTGCTATATAAAGGGTGAATTTTTCCACCTTCTCTACCACAGCAAGAGCAATGTGTCCCTCCAACTTGAGAGTGTTTTGGTAGCCTGTGTCTGATCCATCATTAAATTTAGTGATGCACCACAGAGTAATGTTTCATGCTTTTTCCATCATTCTATACAGAATGTTTCTCAATTTTACAAAAACAAAAGAAGTAATCTTACCTCTTCCAATACCAGCTCTGGACGAGTGATCGAACCTGTATCCTCTGTTATAGTCAGTTTGATTGGAAGGACTTCATCGCTCAAGAAAATGTCGTCCTCAAAGATCCTAAAATATCCATCAGTCTTATAATGATCCAAATCAGAGGAAGAAGAGGTTACAGTCCTCAGTGTGATCTCAGCCATGGTGTACCCTTCAGAAGAGGCCATTGTCACCCTGGGTGAACCCACAAGCGAGAGCCTTGCAAGCTGTTCTTTTTTTGTGGTATTTTCTGGGTCACACAAGGATTCAACGATCTTCAAGTCACTGTTGTCTTGATGTTCAGATCCTTCTGCTTGAAAGCCCAAAGAGAGACAGCTCTGGTCAGGATGGATGGAGTTCTCTGGGATACTTTTATTCTTTAGAAGCTGATCCTGAACACCCATAACCTGCTTGGTTTTTTCTCGCTCTGTTGTCTTTAGACTTTTGTGCAGAGTGTCTGACTCTGTGTGACCATTCAACTTGTCTAGTGATTGCGTCAAAGCATCTATCTCAGCTCCTATCTCTGCAAAGGCAGCTGCAATATCTTCTGATGGATCCTCAACAATCCCAGTCCAGTCTGAGAGTGCAGTTGCCCAGCTGTCCACTGATGACCATCTCCTAACAGGTGTCCCCCAACCCTTGGTGTCATCAGTGGAGCAGTCAATCCTCTTGCTGTCACCGGGGCTGTAACCTGACACTTGATGTTCTTGCAAAATAAAATGCCTTGCTTTGTCCAAATTCTCCACATATTCATCCTCGCCTCTCAGATCCTGACGTGCATCCATCCAGTGTTCAACTGGGCTGTCGCTGCGCTGCAGGTCAAGGGTTAGATCAGTGACCTCTGCTTTGCCTGATCTCACATCACTTCCCAACATCAACTCCACACCCCAGGCATCCGCAGCAGGTGGTCGTAACTCTTTATGTTGACTCACTTCTGACAAGTTGCTCTCTATAGCTTGTTCTTTACTAAAGCTGTGATGACATTGTGACACAATGCCTTCTGAATCACACATCAGGACATGTGGACCACAGTCATGGTCTGCCTTCTCCTTTCCTGTTTGTGATAATGGCAGGTATTCAGGGCATGTGAGCTCACTGGGATCTACAGTTTGGCTGAGAATGACGTCATGTGTGTCACCTTCAAAAATATAAAGGTCTGACATGGGTCCTACCATTGCATCACTGTCTAAACTATCAGTCGGAGCTGATAGTGATCTAAATATTGAACTTTGTTCCAAAATTGGGGGTTGTAGCTGCTTAGAAGGTCCATGTGAACCAACTTCCTTCATGAGAGACAAAGAAAGTGGTGGTTCTTTTTTTGCACCAAACTCTGCAGATGTGGACTTAAATGAAAGAAAGTCACGAGGCAAAAGAGACGACACTTCACTTTCATATTCTGGGGAATCCAAACACCTATGTTCCTTTACATCAATTTTCAGTAAAGGCGTTAAGCAAATTGGAAAATGCTGTGAATTATCACAGCTGTGCAGCAGGCACTTTAAGCTATCTGCAGCTGTGGTAGTGTTTATTGTAGAATCATGAGTTGTGCCTAAGATGCCCGATTCAGTCTCTGTCTGTGGTTCAGGTGCAGACAACAGAATGGAAGCAGTGAGTGAATCCCCAGTTTGACCCTCAGTGGGAGCTGGTGTTTGGTCGTCTGTACACAGGACTGATGGATCCATCCAGATTCTGATTGAGCTTCTGTCAGCTCTCAAACTGCAACTTCAGGAGTTTTGGGACCAACTTTTGCCTGAACAGATGAACTTTTTACATCTCTTCCTTCTTGCATCATCATTCCAACTTTTGAATACAACTTTTATGTTGAAATTCACACCTGAAAAGGAACAAACAAAATTAGAAGTTCTCAGCGGAACAACATGCTTGTGCGTTAAAAAATTGCCTTGACGCGCTTAAATCAAAGGCCACCATCTAGCTGTCCCTGGGTGATATTTTTATCTAAGCTGCAGGAAACAATTGAGTTAGAGCTGTGTTGCATTTATTTTAGGGATTTTTAAGAGACCTTTCACACTCTTTATCAAATGAAACCTTCCTTTTGCTCTTACTTTGCTGATAAAAGTGTCAGCTCTGTGGCAGCTATCAGCTAAAGATTACAGTTTCTATTTTTTGCAACCGAGAGAAAATAAAACATCAGAACATAAAGGTTCTCTTTATGAATTGTGAAAAAATAAATTGCAATTCTTTTGGGTTGCTGTTTTTTGTTAGTTTTTTATTTTTGCTTTATTGGGGTTTGGCACAGTTTTTAATCTTGTGCTATATGAAAAAAATAGGCACTACACTTAAAATGTTTTTTCTAGTTTTATGTGAAAAAGTTGTACCGCAACTTAACAGATACAATGTACTTTTAACTAAATATAAAAATAATAATTGTTATTGTATATAATTAATTTACCGGTATAGTTAATTGTCATTTTTTATTATACAGTATTCTTGTGGATTCTTTCAGATTTCAATAACTTCTTTTCCATTTTTCTTTAAAAACAAACAAAGAAAAGTCATTCTACAACCAGCAATCACTGAGTATAAAAAAAGAAAAGAAAACTATTTTCTAGTATTTGACATTTGGTCTTATTTTCATTCTGTTTTATTTACATTTCAGTGTCCAAGCAATCTTTGGAATTAGGGTCACGTGCCTGGACTCACATGAAGCATTGAAGGTGGAGGCTTGAAAACACGCACCCCGAAACACAAGATGGAATCTGGTGGCAGAGATACTGGAAAAATACCAGCTCTGCTTCCCTTCTGACCTGCATTTGTCACATTTCAGCTCCATGAAGGGCACGCTCCAGCCTCATATGTTTACCATGAAGTACAAGTCCTGCCTACTGAAAGTAAATGGACTCAAATAATCTGATTTAGGACAGAAAAATACCCAGAAACCAATAAATGCTCACCTTAATGATCGTGACCTTCTAACTAATGAACAATACAATAAATATTTGCCCATTTATACCTTTAAATTGTTTTCTTTTGAAGCTTGGCTGGCAAACATTCGAGAAACAAATATAAAACGGTCTTTAATGTAATTAAAAGAGCTCACACTGATGCTGAGTAAAATGTGTTGAACAGTTTGTTTCAGCCCATCAGGAGACAACATCTGTGTTCACCAACACATCACACAATCAAAAAAACAAGCTGCCGCACAGGTAAACCACAGCCGAGTCAAGCGGTATGATGACTACTTGAGGCATTAAAACAGTTTGTAAGGGGGTGTCCAGCCATGCAAACAGTACATACCCATTTCATAGTCGTGTGCTTGAGCTTATGGAGCCATGATGAAGGACTTCAGCCACAGTCTCGGGGTGGGGGGCTATTTTTACATGTTGTCCCCCATAAGTACGAAGTCAGCTACCGGATATCGTAGACGTGCTGATCCTGAACATTTTAAACCTGATACGTTTTACTTACAGGCTGTTTCAGACACGGCTGACTTCTTTACAGAACCAGTTTGTCTTTAGTTCTAAGTTTAGCCAAGGAGGTTTTTGACTCGTACCAAAAAATATTTCTAATTTGTTTGATTGATCGTATAAATAATAACTAGGGATTCATTTTAATCATGAAAACAGTGGCTATTTTGAATGAAGAGAAAAGGAGATTAACTTTTGAGTTCACATCAGCTAAACCCTCTTGCTGCCCTTGGCTCAAATTGATCCACTAAGTCTCGGTTTTTGGATTATATTGACCCAAGGGCAGCAGGAGGATTACATTTTATTTATTTAAGCACACGAAGAAAAACTATGCTGTGTATTAAAAACGTATGTAATTCTTGTAACAAACAATAAGGCTTGTATTTTTTATAACTTTTGATTTGTTTTAATTAGGAAACAGACTGTTCTCGTTACCAGCCAAAGCAGATTCATTAGCACTGACGTGCTTAAAATTATTTGACCAAATGTATTTCAGTACAGTTTATTAATTTTTTGTCAGTTCACAACAACAGTCAACAAGAAACAATTCAAAAGTCTCAAGGCACTAAAGAGATAATAGGACCAAACAATAGAACCAATTAAATTAAGTTAAAACAATAATACAGTAAAGTCGGAATCAGTATATAATAAAATGCCAAAACTCAATTGATGTTCATCTCTCAGTTGTTTCCTCTTTTCTTCCCATCTCAAAGTAAAAGCTGATTATTTTTTTATAGCAGAGCCCAAAAAAACTGATTAACTCCAAAAACTTTATGATTAAAAATGTTCTTGATAAAAATATCAAAAACATTTTTTTTCCTCATTATGAGGTGAAAGAAAATTTAGTTGGTTTTCCTACTTTATGTTTATCAAAACTTGATGCTATGATTAAAGTTGGAATTGAGGTCAGAATAAAAGGCAACAGACTTGGACATAGAGCAGATGCACAACATCGTTCAATTTCAAATCTCTGTGTTTTAATCTTAAAACACATGTACTCATTGATTTTTAATTCAACATGCTACCTGTTACATACAGATATTTCTTGTTTTGATAAGTATAGTAGTACCGTACTTGTTTTACAAAAATGATTGTTTGTTTTATGATTTTTTTTGTGCTTTCTTGTTATTTCTTTAATAATAAATGCACATCACATTCGGCAATTGCCATTCCTTAAAATGTGCTTTATAAATAAACTCTTGAACATGAACTTGAACTGAGATGAACGACTCCCTCAGCTGAGGCTGAGACCCCTATATTCCATTAATCTAAAGCCTATAATTTGACATAACTTTACCAAAAATGAAATATATATACAAAAATAGGAGTCATTAAATAATAAAATCTTTGTGATGGTAGATAGGGCTACTTGTTTTTTCAATAAGCCCTTATGGTGTACAGCACGACGGCTCAGTGGTTAGCACTGTTTCCTCACAGCAAGAAGGTTCTGGGTTCAAGCCCCGGCAAATGCCATGGACCTAGAGTTTGCATGTTCTTCTTGTGCTTGCGTGGGTTAGTCTGTCTTCAGACCCAGGCCTCCCTTGTAAAAGAGATATGTGATCTCAGTGGGATTTGCTTGGTTAAATAAAGGATAATAAAATAATTTATAAACAGGACTGTTTTTATTTGTCAACCAGTGGGCTCAAAAACACAGCTACTTTTATATTGTTGGTCTAAAGCTGAAAAGTTTAAGAAACTACAATAACCCCAAAAAGTAGAAAAAAGCTATTCTGTTATTGAGGTTTGAAGGTTTTACATTCATTTTACATGGGAAGATAAAACATTCAAAGGACTTTATGACAAATTAAAGAAATTTTTAGGAGCAATACCAAATATCTTTCAGAATCTGTTAAACAAACAATATTTCTTAACCGTGAATTGACATTCTCAGTCATGTTGTTGCAAGCTTCTGAAGCTGACATGTCCTCGTGTCCTGTAGTTGTTAACAGAGAAGTATCGTCTTACGCAATACATATTTTTATCCCGTGTTGTTACACAGACTTCCTGCATGTGTCTGGACTCCCAGGACAACACATGGCGTGACACCTAATCACAGTTTGAGTGTGAGAAAAGCAGCCGAATGATGCAGGAGTGTCACAACAAATTAACTAGTTTGGCATCAATCAAGACCTGCTGAATGCTCAGTTCAAGTTCAAGTCCTGAACCAGACTCTGCTTCATTGTCATTGCACTGAAGCACAACAGCATTACATTTCAGAATAGCCCATCCAAGTAAAACATAAACAGACATGGGAAGATGGAAGTGTCTGAGGCCGCGGCCTTGTGGGAGGCCGATAGATAGGAAAATAGATACACGGGTGAAGGGAAGGTATAAAAAAAATCATATCTCACACTCTATCCTAGATAAGAAACAGCGTGAAAGCTGAAAAAAAACAGCACAGAAACAGCAACATACTGATGACATCATAATACATATATGCATGAAGAAGGTCGACGAAGGTGGTGAGTTTGTCTGTGGCACTGCCAGAGTCCCCATAGTCCTGATAAGAGATGGTGCAGTGTCTATCAGCTGGCTCAGCTCTGATACAGGTCCACAGATGTCCTCGGGATGGGAGCAGGTAGGGGAGGGAGGGAGCAGAGTTTTTGTTCACATAACATCCAGAAGAGTTTGAGATATCTGGGCAATTCAAGGCCGACACGGGAGAGCCAGAATCAAATAACAACAGTTATTTTGCGTCAGGCTGACTCAGCTTGATTTCTGTCTACCTTATATTTCTACTGGTACATCTCATTGGCAACTCCAAACAGCCAAATTTTGTGGTCAGCACCGCCAGGCCGAGCTATGGCTTCTCCAAGAATGATTCCTTCCTGCCAGTGAGTTTCAGGAGCTGCAAGTAGCCTGTGATTCTCAGAAATAGCATCCAGCTTACAGCTCAGCTCACACGGCAGCTGAGTCTGAGTGTTCACCACACGGCACATTCCTTCACACAAGCTGGAACTTACAATGGCCAGAACAGCTGCTGACATTTTCCATATTTGTTGATATGCCAGGTAACAAACTCCAAAAAACAGAAATCCTGTTATCATAAATTAAATTATGTACGCGTCTTCTACATCCTCCATGGACAATACAGACAGACACATGATCCCCCCAGAAATCCATCATGTATCCAGCTGCAAGTGTCCCGTCAGGGCAAAGCAGCTCTCCTTCGCCCTGTCTTCTCATCTAGAAAGATTTATCAATTGTGTTGAGAGACCAGCTGACCAGATCCATAATTTACAATTCGGAAGATAGTAAAGAGAGGATCTGATAAGGATCACAGGACAAAGAGCAGAAGCAGGAGCAGCAGGGAAATGTGTCTGCCTTCGTCGAGAGGAAAAATGGGCTGAAGAAAAAAAAAATGTGTAAAGAAAAAAGTTAGAGGTTCATCATCATAGCATCAAACATGTTATCTCCTCTGCTACCAGAGCATTACTTCACTGATAAAAATACCTTGGTGTGTGTGTGTGTTTGTGAACATGTCATAGAAAAACAGCAGCAGAAAGACTGGGGGATTTCTTTCAGGTTGCTCATAATAAATTGGTCAGCTCACTTTAATGCTTGACTAAGCTCCTGCCTCATTGCGCTGTAACTGATGCAGGCTGGGAATGAGGCGACGGCTTTTATGTCACAAGTAACTGAGCACCTTTGTTATGATCTCATCAGATAAGTTTCCGTGTGTGTAATGATCGTGATCCGGTGTCAGGAAAAAGTTCAGTGATGCTACAGACCCAAGTTGTTTGTATTCACTGACGTCAGAACTAAAAATACACATAAGATGTTAAATGGTCAAATACAGGAAGGTATTTTAATGTTACAACATTAGCCCGTTCATTTTAAAATTATATTCTGAAAACAATATGGAGAAACAATGAATAGCAACTACTGTACTGGCAATAATGATGGAGTCTCTCTTGAAGGAGTTGTTTAATTTTGTATATAAAAGAAAATAAATCACAAACATGCCACACAACTATCCTTTTTTAAATTCTATCTTTCTAAGAAATAATTAAAAAAGGAAATACAGTATGAGTGTGATTGAGCTGACGCACAAAGAGGTTTGACACGATTCATGGCTCCAACTCAGGATGTCAATTAAAACAAAAGAGGTGAAACCTCTTCAAGAAGGTAAAGCATGGCAGAATGGTGCACAAGGTGTTCCCAGTCTGTTTAAACTAATAAAAATAAAAACAGACCAAGTACAACAAAATGGGAAGGCTACAAAAGGGAAGCATGCTAGTAGATGAAGGCAGTCATCAAAGCATCAAAGAAAATCCAGTAACAAGAAACAAGTGAGCTGGAACTGAAATCAATGTCTGTGACCAACTGAAAGAAATACCTCAAACTAAATGGTCTTATACAAAAAGTTAAAAGCCGTCACTAACACTCAAACAGAAAAAAAAACAGACAGAGTGCTAAAGAACCGGTGAGTGGATGAATGTGTCATGTCAGTCAAGACAATCATTACATCTTTAATAAATACCAAAGTGTTGACAAAGTGTCTAATTTCTGACCCTTTTTTTATTCCATAAGTTGAAAGGATGTTTGGTATAATGATTACTTCATTGTTCAAGATAAAGCACCTTGTTCTAGATTTTAAAAAAATGTGCAAACATTCCTTCAAGAAAGATACATAATGTCATGGCAACTATTGGGGTGCCATTTGTAAAGTTACAGTCAAAAATTAACAGCAATATTTTGGTTTATTTAGCCTTTCATAAGAATTTATTTTTTATTTTTTATAATAATAATAATAATAAACTTTATTTGTATAGCACCTTCCTACAATGCCTTGCATTGACCAAAGTGCTTAACAGGACAGAAAATATAAAAACTGGTGCAATTCAATTGTTCAATTCAATTTTTCAAAATCGTTTTTTCACCATGTCATTCATAGCCTACATTTATAAATGTCATAGTTCCACATTCAATACTTTGACTTTGACTTTGAAATAATTAATTTCCAAAATAAATATTTAATTTGCTAACAAAATAGTTAGCCCAGACCTAAATATTTAACTTCTTAGCTAAATATTTAGCTAGCAAGTTAAATATACCTTAGCTTAGCTTGCAAGTTAAATGTGTAGGTCTGTCTGAGCTAAATACTTAGTTAGCAAATTAAATATTTATTTTGGAAATTAAATGTTTATTTTGGAAAATAAATATTTAGGTTGAGCTATATATTTAGTTAGCAAATTAAACATTTACTTTAGGAATTAAATGTTTAGCTTAGAACTTAAAGCTTCAGTATGTAGCTTTTTTTATGAACATATTTCTTCACTCTGTCACTACCTCCTGACAGACTGATGTTAGCCAGGTAATCTCTGAAAAAAAATTAAAAAAAATATTGTCCCCTTGCTTCTCCAGGTGGTAAATAAGCATTTCTAAAAAGAAAAGGTGACCCGCCATTTTCCAGCCAATAAAAACAGAGTTTGTAACCAGCCAATAAAAACAGAGCTTGAATTTGAATCAGCCAATAAAAACAGAGCTTGAATTTGAAATTCAACAGACCACAAGGGGGCAGAGCCACATATGGCTCTGAGGGGGAGGGATCAGAATGCTTTGCCTGTTGAAAATATTTCTAAGTGCTGCAGTTCTACAGAAACTGCATACTGAACCTTTAAATGTTTAGTTTTGAAAATAATTTTTTAATTTGTAAATTAAATATTGAATTTGGGTTATGACCGAAAGAACAAGATCTCGGATACAAGCGGCTGAAATGAGTTTTCTCCGCAGGGTGGCTGGACTCTCCCTTAGAGATAGGGTGAGAAGCTCAGTCATCCGGGAGGGACTCGGAGTAGAGCCGCTGCTTCTCCACATCGAGAGGAGCCAGTTGAGGTGGCTCGGGCATCTGGTTAGGATGCCTCCTGGACGCCTCCCTGGTGAGGTGTTCCGGGCATGTCCCACCGGGAGGAGACCCAGAGGAAGACCCAGGACACGCTGGAGGGACTATGTTTCTCGGCTGGCCTGGGAACGCCTTGGGATTCCCCCAGAGGAGCTGCTCCAAGTGGCTGGGGAGAGGGAAGTCTGGGCCTCCCTACTTAGGCTGCTACCCCCGCGACCCGACCCCGGATAAGCGGAAGAAGATGGATGGATGGATGAAATATTGAATTTACACCTAAATGTTTAGTTTACTAACTAAATATTTAACTTGCAGGTTAAGTATTTAGTTTGTAAACTAAACGTTTTGCTTGTAAATGAAATATTTAGTTTGGAACTGTGACATTTATAAATGTATGAATAACATGGTGAAAATAAGACAGTGATATTTTTTTTTAATTATGAAAGGTTAAATAAACCAAAATATTGCTGTTAATTTTTGACTGTGTAACTTTACAAACGGCACCCCATAGACAACGCCTGAAAACAAACACTCTAGTTGAAAGTCTCTGTTGGAAATTGAAAAAATATTGATGTATAAAAGCTGTTATTGAGAAGGCTTCAACCTTCAAAGTTCATCTGGCAACAGAAGTAATTTTAAAAATATTTTTTCATGAAATATTAATTTTAGTTTAAACAACACCATGCAAGCATGAAGTAAAATAAACATTGTATGTGTAACATTGCAGCATAAAAGGCATGTAATAATTCCCGAAAACCAAGTTTGGTCAAAAAACCCATCACCACCAAGTAAATGTTCATTTTTACGAACTGTTTACACAGGAGCCACAACATGGGGTGATAATTCTTGTTTATTGTTTTATTTTTATTTTCTTCTACTTGCTGCTTCGTTTCAGGAAAAGGAAGGGCTTCTCCACCAACACCGTGAGAGCACAGCTCACCACCAGTGTCAGCACCAGGTGGCCAAGGAACAGGTACATCTACAAAGGGCGGACATCCAGTGGTCCAAAGACATGAAGATTTCAATAAACTACTCCAGTGTTTTGGCTAACTAAGATAAATAATTTGAATAATTAAATTAAAAAGATGAAATGCTCACAAAGTTGATGTCAGTGTAGTGGATCGGGGTCTCCTGCAGGCCGTTGTAGAGGATGATGAAGACAGGATGTATTAGGTAGCAGGCAAAGCTAATGTTGGAAACAGGAACCCAGAAACTAAAGGACAAAAAGTCATTGATAAAACCTGAAAAAACAGAAGCTGAGTCAGTGCATTGTATTTTTCATATCCGAACAAAGTTCACACAAAGTGCTTCTGAGATTCCAACAGGAATTTGGCTTGAAACACAGCAATGAAGGCTATTATGGGACAGATCTGGTTGGCAGGCCACAGACTAATGAAGTCTTATGGATGGGTGATGAAACGTGTCTCCTAGGGATGCACAATATTATCAGCATTGTATTGGTATTGGCCGATATTAGCGTTAAAGTTCAATATCAGCCATCAGCCATTCCATCAAAATAACTCACAGATGTAAAAGGCTCTGATTTTGTATGACAACCCAGTGACAAGGATGCTGAGCGTCAGCACAACGCGATGACGTCCCGTGCGCCTACCTGATATGATCACGGCGGAGAAGAAAATTCCAACTGTCAGCAGTGTGGAAGTTTTTTTTTTTTTCCAGAATCAGAATCAGAGTCAGAATATCTTTATTGACACTGCACTCACCAAGGTACAACGGGAATATGTACGCACAGTTGTCTGAAAGATGGACTAAGTGTACAAAGCTGCAGCTGATTATCAGCGCGGCCATCTCATTCCTTATCAGAATAATAATCTTAGATATGAAAAAGGGAGAAGAACCACGAGGGTAGATAGTGGTATTACAAAAAAAGATATTTTACATCTTGTCTATTAGGACATGATTTGAGACATCAAAAAAACTCTACCAGCAAGCACAGTTAAGACAAATTACATATGCATTTGAGGTCCAGGTGGTGAGATTAGTCCATGAGCCTTTTTCAGACCAGCCACAGTTCTGATTATGTTTTTCAGCCAGCACAATTCTGATAAGCGCTCACAGAAAGTTCTCCGGGGGTGGGGGTGCGATAGATGCAGTTGTTGTCCTCGACTGTTGGGAGGTCAGATTCAGATAAGCTTGATTGTTGATTTTCTTCAGGCAGCCAGTTTTTTTCCCCTGCAGCCTTGAATGTCTATATGGACGATCCAACTCCAAAATGGTCTAATTGGTCTAACACCCCAAGGATGTGTGCTGAGCCCTCTTCTGTTCACTCTGCTCACATATGATTGTACAGCCACACATCCAGGCTGTCATATTGTTAAGTTTGCAGATGATACAGCGGTGGTGGGATGCATCACAAACAATGATGAGTCCAGCTACAGACAGGAGGTGGAACATCTGGAGAGCTGGTGCAAAGAGAATAATCTTCACATGAATGTGAAGAAGACAAAGGAGATGATTGTGGACTTCAGAAGGAACAAACACACCCATGCCCCACTGAACATAGGTGGATCAGTGGTGGAAGTGGTCTCCAGCTACAAATACTTGGGTGTACACTTGAATGATAACCTCAGCTGGAGCAACAACACCACCAGCCTGATCAAGAAAGGTCATCAGAGACTCTACTTCCTCAGACGGCTGAGACGAGCTGGTCTGAGCAGCCCAGTCCTCACCTCCTTCTACAGGTGTGCAGTGGAGAGCATCCTGTGCTCCAGCATCAATGTGTGGCATGGAGGCTGCACAGTTGCAGAGAGGAAAGCTCTACAGAGAGTGGTGAAGGCTGCACAGAAGTCTGTTGGAGTCAGTCTCCCCACCATCACAGACATTTAAGCCTAATTTATACTTGACGCGACGCGCAGCGCGCGAGGGTGCGCGCTCCAAAAGTGACGCAATTTCACAGTCCCCGCCCCTGCGCGTTGGCCCCGCGCAGGGGATTAGCGCGTGCCGTGCACCTCTGAATTTTTGAAACTCCGCAAGCCCTGCGCGCGCGCGGTGGGCGCTACGATTTGATTGACCGACAGCCTTCACCCTCTTCACGCCGGAGCCTGCAGCTGTTTGCGCCGCTGTGGTCGTGGAGACGGAGTCGCGACGCATGGAGGAATGTTTTGTGACACAAAATGTATTAAATTATCCTTCATTCCTGATCTGGAGTCGGACTTTTCTTTTGTTTTTTCGCCAAAAGTCACGTGATCGCTTTCTCCTCCGCTGACTCCATGCATTAAAACCGCAAATAAAGACAACAGTTCAGCACGCGAGCAGAAAGCTATTTGTTTTTGTTGTGTGACGTCAAACAGTTCTTCTTCTACGGTAGATTTCTTCTTCTACACCTTTCTTGCAACATATGCACAGGTTTTAGAGGGTACTGCCTCCTGCTGGTCCGTAAAAGAACAGCACTTTGCCATGCGCCGCCGTGGGACAACTATAAACACCGAGGCGACACTGTAAACGCATTTCGCCGCGCGGCACAGTGCACGCGCGGCGCGCGCTCCAGCCTGCGGACCAAAGCGAAAGTCTAACTCAGCCTTTACACCTCCAGATGCAGGAAAAGAGCCACCTGCATCATGAAAGACCTCACTCACCCAGCACACTCACTCTTTGCCCCACTCCCCTCAGGACGGAGGTTGAGGAGCATCAAATGTAGAACCACTAGACTGAGGAACAGCTTCTACCCTGAGGCTGTTAGACTCATGAATAAATAAATAATAAGAATAAACACTGCAAAATATCACATCATGCTGATGCTGATCTGTTTTCTTGTTGCTGTGTTCATCTGTGACCATCTGCTCATACAGACTCATGTTCGTGCTGCTGTTTATAATGATGTTTTTCTACTACATTAGGGCTTAGTGTATTACTAGTTGATGTTTTTCTTAGTTAATCCTAGATGTTATTACTGTTTTTCTCTTGCATTTGTTGTTGGATGTAACTGGGACCCCGTGTACATAATCTCGTTTTCATCACATGTACCACATGCGGTGCAAATGACAATAAAGACTCTCTCTCTCTCTCTCTCTCTCTCTCTCTCTCTCTCTCTCTCTCTCTCTCTNTCTCTCTCTAATTGTGGGAATCAGTTCCACTGATCCATGCTATGAATCCTCCTCCAGGTTGAACTCACCACGCTGACGAGTCCCAGAAGCCGCGGGCTGTCTGCGATTCTCATAAATCCATAAATCGCCTCCACCTTACGGTTAGGCTTGTAAAGCAGCTGATTTAGCGAGGCCACGGCACGGATCAAACTTTCACACTGACTCGGAAGCTTAGACATGGCCGTAATTGCCACTGAAATCGTCCTCAGTTTCCGATAGAACAGAGCTCCGCAGATGCCAAACAGCAAAGCGCCTGCCATCATAAATCCAATTATGTAAACATCTTCAACGTCCTCCACAGACAGGACTGAGAGACACATCACCTTCCACTCTCCCCAGGAATCCATGACATATCCTCCCGAGTGTGCCTGTGCTGGGCAAGCTGGCTCCCCCGGACATTGTCACTTTGTAGAAAAAATCTTGTCAATAGAGTTGATTGTCCATGATACCAAATCCATAATCTCAATTTACGTTCGAGAGATGAGTGCCAAGGAGCTGCAGACAAAACAGAGAGCCAAGCAGGGACAAGGAAGACGGGAGAGGAAAGGCAGAAGCAGCTGCTTGCGACCAGAGCGAGGCAAAAAAAAAGAAAATAAGTTGAGGATGTTGGATTCTGAAGATTTTTGGACTACATTGTCCTCAGTCTTAGACATTTTTTCGATGTGACCTTACCCGAGTTACAAGCCGTCACTTTCGATGTCATTGAGAAGCTAATAGCCAATAGCACATGGGTGAGTTTTACCACAGACAATTGGACGTCAAGTGTTATCCCCGTTAGCATGATTAGTCTTACAGCACAATGGTTAAACAAAAACTTTGAACTTAACAAGAGTGCAGAGGATCCCACACTGCAGCTAGGAACCTGGAACCAGCATCCACATGTCAGACAGCATCGCAGGTGACTAATGCTAATAAATAACATTCAACACTTGTCATATAATAAAAGTTAAAGTGCTATGCATATCATATGGCTGTTTCTGAATATGTCACCAGCTCTTACAGGTGTTACACAATGTTTGTAGCAAATAAGCTTAAATAAGAGGGCTATGTTCTGACAAAGGAAAGTATATAAAAATATTGGTATTGGTTATCGGCCAAATAAGTTTTAACATGTCGGCATATCGGATATCGACCAAAAATCCAATGTCGTGCATCCCTAGTTTTTATCTTAAAGAAACTGGTCCAGATGACATGATTAAACCTTTTTTGTTGTTGTTATGTATCTCTATGATTGAACCTGCAAACCTTTTATCTGAACAATTTTGGCCTTGGTGTCTTCAGGCTGTTTCTGTGAGTAGCAAGTCGGCCATCAGGCCTAAAACATTTGATTGTTGTACTGTACATGACGATTGATTGTTTTGGACAGATTGGTCCCTTTGCCTGTGTTAAAAGTCTACTTCTGAGATTCCAACAGGAGTTTGGCTTGAAACACAGCAATGAAGGCTACTTATGGGACATATTCTGTTGGCAGGCCACAGACTGATGAAGTCTTCTGGATGGAAGATGAAACGTTTCTCCCTTAAAGAAACTGTTTCAGATGACATGATTTAACCTTTTTTTGTTATGAACAAAGTTACAGGTATGTCTACAAGGGGAAAACAGTCTGGAAGTTGGTGTGAATCTAAATTCTAAACAAACTTCATCATGAGTTTTTAAAACTTTTCTTTACATAATTTTCTTTATGTCATTCTACATGTTTGAATAAAGACATGATTTGTTTTCATACCTCCGTAGCCCTCCTCACAGGCCAGTATGATCCAAGTGACAGTCAGGGCCCAGACCGGCCTGTGGAGCCCCTGATACACAGCGTGAGGCAGTGATGGGTAGGTGGGGGTCTCCTTTAGGAGGTAGGCAAATCCAACCAGTGAGGCCATCAGTGACAAACAGCAGAACCAACCAAGTGCTGCCTGCCACTGATCCAGAAGAAAGACAAGCTCAATGTGGTGATAATTAGTTGAGTGGAAATTAGTTAGAGGAAAACAAAATTCTGCATTTTACCACAAAATATATAATTAGAAAGAAACGTGATATTGTGGTTTGAGCCTGTTTTTGCAACATCTAGGCCCGAGGTTTTTGTCAGTATAGAGCATGTTGTGACGTTCTGAATTATACTGGAAACTGAGTTCAAGGAAGCTGAAGTCAATCAGCTTCAGGGAAGCTGGGTGGAAAAATGTAAAAGGGTTGCAAATTTTATTTATTTTTATCCCAGAGCAGTTTCAAGCTGAAATGCTACACTCTTCATTTCCTGGAATATAACTTTCATTCTTGCAGTCATGATCCACCAATCGTGTCTTTCCCCCTTAATTTTCACAATGAAGACACATTTCTGTTTAACTTAAAGAGCAGTAATCTCCTCCTGCCTGTGCCTCTTTGCTTGTTTGGGTCCTACATGTCCTCTCTCGCTAAAAACAGAAAGCTATCTCTTAAAAAAATAATGTATCTTTTTTTTTTAAGATTAAAAAATAATCTGTGTTTACTCTTCAGAGTTTTTGTCCAAGGATTTTTTTCAAGGGAAAAAGTTAAATTTGATTCACAGAGAACACAATAAAAACATCTACTATTCATTTTTTATGATCATAATACATCAAAATTGTGTTTTTTTTAATAGTTACAGCTTTTTATGAACTGCTAGTCCTAATAAATAAATAAATAAATAAATATTGCTCTATGTGAAGCGCCTTCTTGTAGTATCAGCATTATGTCAATAGAGGGCGATACAACTCTTTATATTCCCTGCCCAACCACAAAACATTGAAATAATAATAATACATTTTTAGAATAGCCCAAAATATCTTCTGAGCTTAGACTATGGATGGAGGTGAAATGAGCAGGTAATAATAAACAAAACCCTTGTAAAAATTAAAAAGAAAAGACAAAGAAAAAAGCATATTTGGCCACTTCGTTCTATTGAAATGTCAATTTCTGACGAGTTTACAAACTTTAAAGAACTTCTGTAAGGTGTATGTTTGCAGAGCTTCTATCAAAAGAAACCCTTCGTCTCACCTTGTGCTTCAACAGCTGATCTTTCTTTGTTGACAGGTAAATTCCTGTCAATATCCCTATTAGAAACGGTCCATATCTCGTGTAGGGTTTCACGTAGTAATACAAAACATAGTTTTCTGATGTCCTGCAAGAAACATGAGAGTGTTGATCTCATCCAATGCGCATGAGTTATTTGAGTTATTTGAACATTGTCATTGCGTCTTACATTGTAGACGGTTGGAAGACTGGCAGGTGGAGGTGTGCGGTAGTGACAGCACTGGCCAATGTGGACATCAGCAGAAGGCCTCCCACTACAACTGCAAACACATTCCTTTTGCTGAAGAGTAAAAGTCAGAACAGATGAGATTCAACCGTGAATATGAGATTTTTAATCACATTAAAGAATGTGGACTTACAGTCTGTAAAAATAGACCAACAGAGGAGTGGTGGCATAACACTGGAAGTCTAAAGACAAGTACCAAGTCCAAGGAATGCACTGAGGAGAGAGTTGAAGTAAAATGTTGGGAAATATGCACTTAGTTTGAGCTCAAATGAAGAAAGTTAGTAGGTTTTGAGGTCAAACGTACTATTTCATGGACTGGGAGAAGATTGCTGATCAGCAGCAGGTTAGCCCACCAATATGTTTTACAATCCATCATTGAAGCCATAGATGGGAACCAGTAGGGGCCCCATTGGAGCAAAGAGATGAGGCTGATAGTTAGACACATCGTGAACAGATGCAGAGGCTGAATCCTAGGACAGAAAGACAAAGGAGAACAATTTGTCGTGCCAATTGCTCAATTTGGATTATTATTTACGGTAATTGAATTATTTAGTTAGATGCCTTTTAATTCTCTTGAAGAGATAGTTTGCAACCAGACTGAGGGTCAGTTTGTCTTCAGCCTTTTCGATAGACTTCAGCAGAGACCTGGCACTGAGCAGACCCCTGCAACACAAACGTACAGTAAAATGTACAGTTTTGAACTTTTTTTTGTACGTCCTGGTAAAACCACCATCGCTCTAGTCTTACCCCAGTAACAAGAAGGTGTCCACAGCAAGGAAAACAGGCCCACTGATGGTAAATATATATATTGGACTGTTTTCAACTGTTTTTCTCCACGTTTTGTAGTTATCTACAAGAACATGACAATGCACATTATTCGTGAGTAATCAAATGACATTTTGACTGCCATCGTTCTTTCGTACCCAGGTTGTTCATGACGAGGAACTGTGTGGAGTGGCCACAGATGATCCACAGCAGGCTGAGAACACGTATGCCATTGAGCGACGAGTAGCTTCTAGGTGGGATTGAGGATGAGGAGCCAAAGACCCTCCTGCAGGTGCGTTGTAGCGAGAACGCCTGAAGGCACTCGTACACAGAGCGTTGAGAAATACACCACTGAGCAGAGCTGAGGAGGTCTACAAAAAGAGGTTGATGGGTAAGGGTTTGTTTAGAATGAATGGACTGTAAAATGCACATTTTACGCACTGTTTTCTTCTGATGTGCTTCCATTTCTTTCACTGCTGGACAGGCTGTTGTTCTTCGGAGTGCCATAAAAGTTAAGGCCACTGTTTAAAGGAGGAAACTCGGTTGTAGGATCCGTTCTGCTCCTTTCTGATCTTGTTACGGCTGTGAAAAGGGTGGCTGCAAGAGGGATGGCTAGCATAACGCAACACACAAACCTGCAAGAAATGAGAACCAGTTTTCATCAGTGATGGCTGTTTTAAAGACAAATACACAAGAGTTCTGAACATGACAAGCCAATTCCTGTTTTTTCCCCATTAATTCAACCTTTATTTATACAGGTTAATCCCATTCAGCCTTAGGGACTCATTTACAAGAGATACCTGATTCTAACAAAGAATGGTGACAACAGTGGACAACGAAGACAACAATAGACAACCATAAATGATGCATACAAATTGAGAATTGTTTTAAATAAATGGAAATAAAATGGTATTCAAGAAAAATAGCTAGGTTGTAAGGCGATGAGGTTGCAAGAGTGATATAATCAACTGTGAAATCTAAAGTATGATTGGAAGGGCTGAAGTTGGGGGGAAAAAAACGGCTCCAGGTTTTTGTTTCCTAATAGAAACCCCTTGTTGTTAGATTTTTTTGGGATTTACGAATCACTTTAAATCTTTGGTGTAGATGTTTGAACTTGCTCATCTAATTCATCTTCACTAAAATGAGAAATTGTGTAAACTTTTATTTCAGCATCACAAAACTGACTGAACTCAAGGGGGAATTTGTTGGACTCTGCAAATCTCTTTTAGCTCTGATAAACGTGGCTGTAAAAAAAAATCCATTAAATGTCAGTTTCAATATATATAATGTGGCATTTCAAAATAAAAATTTCTTGGTACAAAATAAATTGTTGTCATCTTACAAAATATATTTGTAGTATAAACTCATAAAGTTCACTACAGGTGGTCCCTGACTTACGAGCGAGTTCCGTTACTACGAGTATCTCGTAAGATGAAAATCAACACGAAACACGTGTTCTCGTAAGTCCGGATTTTCGGTCGTAAGTCGGAAAATTTATGCTAGCGCTACTACGAACACTCGTTTTTCATCACAAATGTTCATACTAGTTCATGAACATGCTCAGAAACTTGTTTCCAAACGGTTAGCTAACACACTTTCATCTAAAAACACATAAAAGTGCTGTATTTTCTGTATGTTCTTTACAAATTTACTGCTCGTTCGCCAGCTTGTAAATCCGGAACCTCGTATGTAAGAGCGCTCGTAAATTGGGTACTACCTGTAACTATCTGACCAAAACCTAATCTTAAAGGGATGATTCAGATCTTTTTAGATTCAAGCTGTTTAAAACAAAACAATGATAAATTATTAGTTTGGGCCACAATTGGGCTAATGCTTAACTTGCTTATGTGGTCAAAAGTTTACAAAAGACAAACAAACGTGACAGATGGACACGTTTACCCTCAAACCTCAAGTAGACATTGGATTTTAATTCAGTTAGATGCAGGATTTCAAAAATGATTTACAATTTATTATACAGTACATTTTGAGCCAATATTTTTATTTTAACTCAACAGCTCCACTTGTTCGTTATGTCTTAGTGCTGGCCCTGCTGACTGTGTAAGGCCATGAGAAAGTGAGGAGAAATAAATCATTTACTGACATGCAGGCAACACCAGATGCCTCAGGTTCAGGTGCGTCGGGCAAACAGTGAGACATGATCATCTCCTGAGTGGAAGTGTTGCTCAGGATGGAAGGTAAGGGAGGAACGAGGGACGTCGAATGAAACTGAAATCTGCCTGTTTATAAATGAAAAGTTACAAGACGAACATAAAAATATAATGGTTCAACAGAAATTATTACTTTTGAAATCACTCACCATCCAACACCAGTGTTTTTACATCCTCTTCCCCACACGAGTCAGGAACGCAAACACCCACAAAATAATGGATTGACCCCTGCAGAAGAGGAAAAGTTACACAAAACCTGCTTCTTTCTGTTGTGTAACATCTGTCCCTTTGCATCTTCACTGACGGTCACGGTGTTTATTGGAATCACCTGCTTCAGGAACACCTGGCAGTACTGTCCAGAGAAGCCGGGACCGACGGCGGAGCTGCACTGCTGCAGCAGACCAGGCTGGTTGACGTTACCTCCTTCAATGCTGCTGCCCATTTTTCCAAATGCATCGTACACTGTGAGTAGACACAAGCACATCTACAGAAATCACAAGACTTTAGGTTTACTGCGCACAGAAGTTTTTATTCAATTAAGTGAGTTTTTGAATGAAAATGGATTTTTTTGAGATGTGTCAGTCTGGTTTTAAACAACTACACTGCACCGAAACAGCCTGTAACAAGAAACAGTCTGTAACAAGATTCTTCTAACAAATTATTCTGGTCAGGTTGTGATCCTTGTACTCCTGGACGTTACAGCTGCTTTTGACACTGTTGACCACAGTATCCTTATATCACAGTTAGAACACTGGGTTGGGATTACTGGTGCATTGTTAGAATGGTTCTGTTCTTATCTGAGCAACAGAAGTTTTTGTGTTAATGTTGGTAATAGTTTATCTGCTTCAGTGCCTCTTTCCTGCGGGGTCCCGCAAGGCTCGGTTCTTGGAACCCTTCTGTTTTCATTGCATATGCTCTCCTTGGGGTCTGTCTTGAGGAAACAACCTCAGGATAGACCTGACAAGATCTGAATCCTCTTTAAGTTTTGCAACTACTTACAGGAACTCATTTATTCATGAAACATTGTGATTATTCACACAAATATTTAACTATGCTATGCTGTACCCGTGTGCCTTGCACAATAAATGTCAAGGGATCAGCAAGTAAATTGTTTAATAATAGATACAATATTTATTGTTACAAAATATGCAATATGAAGAGTTGAAAAGTAACAATCTTATTTATATTTACCGTAACTACTTTATATCATCATTACAACATGAGGTTATATTTGCTAAACCACCATAACACATTAAGAACATGAACATATTTAAAAACGAACTCACCTGCCTTGTCCCAAACTTAGTCTGTTTTTACAATGTTCATAGCACCACATAAATAAATTCCTTCATTGACAATTAAAGTAATATTTTAACTGGATGTTAAGTTTTGAAGCCCCCCGCTCCTAGAAAGAGCTTATTTATCTCACTCCAGTCTAATTCCTGTATTATAACTGTTCCTGCATTTGGTGAAAACTAGACGCAATAAATAATAAAGACAACAATTTTTCAAAATGCATCTTGCAAAAGACAACAAAACTTACTGAGAACAGCATAATCCTTTGGCTTGTCTTGGTTAATCTCCCAGAGGAACGTGTTGATGTCCTTCATGCATCTTTGCGATGAATTGCAGGTCTGCAGGTTTTCTAGCGCCCCACAGACCCCCACTAACAGAAACAAGACAACCCAGCCAGGGGCCATGTCAGGACTGACTGCATCGTTTCAGAAGAAAAGGGCCTTAAATAACAACAGAAATAATTCATCACCAGGTGGGAAGAAGTGTGAAATTAATTTCCCCATGTTGGATGTAAAAAAAAAAAGGGGTTGGAAACTTGGACTTGTTCGCACCTGTTTCTTCATCAGATAAAACAGGATTCAGTTTCCCATAGGGACAAAGGCAGACTACGTCACTTTGTCACAGTAACATGAATGAAGTTCAAGCCAAATTAAGACTGCTGGCCTAAAAACTTGAAAACAAAAATACAATTAATTGTTTTTATTATTCATCCCTGAAAACTTCAACACAAATTTGAAATAGTTTAATTATTCTCATTCAAATTTCTGCTAAGTTTGTTTCTGCAAGAAGCATAATAACAAAGCTAATAACAGTAAAAGAAGAACTTTATATTATTTTTCTCCAAATAATGAGAAAAGTAAGTCAGAAAAAATTAACATCATATTAGCATTGCGTTATTATCAACCCAAGCAATGCACTTTTTTTTTAAAGGAAATAAATGTCAGGTTTGACATCAAGCAGAGATGCAAATTTGAAATTACTGAAAAATACTTGAGGGGAAGTTGTCAGAGATTTACTCGGAAATCCATAGTTTTACCTGGCAACAACAACATACTACAGTGGAGCTCAGCTATGTTTAAAA
This sequence comes from Garcialebias charrua, assembly GCA_038048925.1. Classification (NCBI taxonomy): domain Eukaryota; kingdom Metazoa; phylum Chordata; class Actinopteri; order Cyprinodontiformes; family Rivulidae; genus Garcialebias; species Garcialebias charrua. The sequence goes on along the minus strand of JBBPBX010012046.1, from coordinate 13,945 downwards.
TAGTGTACTTAGAAGACATGCATGCATCACTTGAATCATCAGATCTGACGCACAACTCCACAATTTGTCCATTAAATGCTGTTAAATCCATCAGAGCATGTTTAAAAACTTGATGAATACACTTTTAAACGAATAAAGGATTTCACTACACAGAATCACTCCAACCTCATGCACTTGTAACAAGGTACACGGGTAGAGGAGCTGATATCAGGAATCTATTCTTGCTGCCATCGGCTGAGAAACCTAACATTGCATTCCTAATCTTCTTGCTGTTTGTTTGATATCAAACTACATGTATAAACTCAAAAGGTGCAAAAACAACAACAAAAAATGCATGCAAAGTACATAATATGAATGTATTTTGCTATGAAAACCGTACATTAACGTATTTTTTGGACTATAAGGCACAATGAGGGGAAAAAGTTTCATTTTGGAAGATTTTTGAGCGCCGTGTACCACATTAAAAATCTATTCAAGGTCAGTGATCACAACCAGATTTAATGCATAAAGCGCACCAGATTACAAGGCTCACTGTTGATTTTTGAGAAAATAAAAAGGATTTTAAGTGTGCCTTATAGCCTGAAAAATACGGTAATCAATATGGTGCTATATAGCTCCCAACAGAGACTAATGGAAAGGAACCTGAATTTCTTATTCAATAAAGTGAAAGACATTTAGATTTTAACACACTCTTTTATCAGAATCCAGCATTTATAACAATTAACTTTCAAGTAGGAATGTAACATTTCTTGAAAGAATTTGTTTCGCCCACCACCCTGCATGCCAAAGTTTTAAACTAAGATCTCGCGCAATTCGCTCGCACTCAGACTATGTGTTGGGGACAACTCTCAGCCATTACCACACCAAACGTTAACTCAAAAATTGCAACTACAACCGAATTGTGGCTATTTTTGAGTTTAGCTGATTAGCTTTGGCAGCTACAGTATCTTAAATTGAGCCGACCCCTTCAGTTAAGCAGTTATTTATGCCCATTCATTAAGAACTTCCTGAGAATTTCATTAAAATCTCTGCACTGGCTCATAATATATTTTGCTAACAAACAAAAGAACACATGCATACACACAATGATGCATGCAGTACACATAATCTCCAACTTTCCATGGAGACAGTGGAGGACAATCTCAGCTGTAAAGAAGCAGATACATAAATAATAAGCATAATATTTCAGGAGTGTTTCTGGAAGGAGCTGATGTCTAATGTGCGGTCGACATCATGTTGCTCCTGGCAGTTTTCATTATTTATTGACATAAAGAATAACTTTGTACACCAGCATGAAAAAAAAATGCTGAAAACAGCAGCAGCAAGACATTTTCCACCAACACATTAATTTACAGACTTTGTCTCACATGCAGTTTTATGCGTTAAAGTCTTTATTCACCAAGTGGAGAAATAAATATAAAAACAGATCTTTTTTTTTTTAAATACAGTAAATGAAAGTAACTAAAAACACAACTACAATAGTTGTGTGCTGGGAATAATTCAGCTTTTCTGCTGAATTTACATTCAAGAAAGTTTTATTTTTATTTTTCCCATGTTGAATATTCAGTGAACATTCAATACGATCCTACATCAACACCTAAATACAGTACACGTAAAATAATAATAATTAAATTAAATAGTAGTATTAACATGTTTTTTAAATATGGAGCTTTTACAATATTGTTTTCTACTGTGCCACAACCAAAAAAAGGCAACAATAAGATTTTAAAAAGGAAAATTATGAGCTTTGCTTGTTCTATTTTAAATGTTTAGACTATTACGTTAAAGAGCTGCCATTAAAAGTGTGTTAAGACCAAGACTGAAGAGTCAACATTAAAACATTTCATAAAAGTCTAACAAAATATTCATACATATTTTTAAAGCAAATTTGGCCCATAGTTAGTTTTTAAAAGATACATTATTTGATACAATTGTGTGTAAACTTATGAGTTTTAAACTCATTTTACATTGTTTTGTGTTTGATATGTAATTTATTATTGACAGCCCAATATTAGGACTCAGCTTCAGTTATATTTGCAATTTTATTGCTCCTATTCCAGATTTCTGATTTGTTCTATTTTGATATCACTTGTCTTTAAGCTGTATTAGAAAACCAGAGTTTTACTACACAAGCTTCCTTAAAAAAGGAAGAAATTAACAGAGCTCAAACACATTAATGAAAATTAAGACCACAATTAGGGAAACTTCTGTATAGATTATGCTGGTGAAGATTCTCAGTCATCCAGGACATGATAAAAACAAAAAAAGGTGTTCAATACAGAAACAACTCGACTTTATTTGTAACAGAAGACGTTTTGCTTCTCATCCGAGGAGCTTTCCCCCCAGACCAGATCTGCACCCTGTTGGATCTCTGCCTCTCCACCGCTTATTTCAAGTTCAATGACAGATTTTACAGACAGAAGCACGGCTGTGCCATGGGATCTCCAGTGTCACCCATTGTTGCCAACCTCTACATGGAGGAAGTGGAACAGAGAGCCCATAACTCCTATGAGGGAACAACTCCAAGCCATTGGTTCCAATTATGTGGACGATACCTGGGTCAAAATCCAAGTCAAGGAAGTGGAAGCGTTCACTAGACACATTAACTCAGTCGACAACATCAAGTTCACCAGAGAGGATGCAAACGACAACAAGCTGCCTTTTTTGGACTGTTTGGTTCAGATGGAAAGAGAGGACAGCCTCAACATTGAAGTTTACAGAAAACCAACCCACACAGACCAGTATCTTCTGTTTGACTCTCACCATCCACTGGAACACAAACTTTCTGTCATCAGAACTTTACAGCATCGGGCAGAACACATCCCCACAAAGACAGAAGGGAAGGAAAAAAAACAAAAACACATTGAAAAATCTCTCCAAGCATGGATATCCTAACTGGGCCTTTGTCAAGTCAGCAAGGAAATCTACAAAACACACTAATAAACAGAAAAAGGAGAACAGATGAAAAAACATTGTCATCCCTTATGTGGCTGGAGTATCAGAGAATTTCAGAAGGATTTTCAACAAACACAACATCCCAGTACATTTCAAACCCAGCAGGACTCTCAGACAGAGGCTGGTGCACCCTAAAGACAAAATAACACCCACACACAAACAGAGTGGTATAGTGTATGTGGTCCAGTGCAGCGAGGACAGTCCAGACCTCTACATTGGGGAAACTAAACAGGCTATTCACAGACGAGGGTCCCAACACAGGAGAGCCACCTCCTCTGGACAAAACTCAGCTGATCACCTCCACCTCACGGACAAGGGACACTCATTTGAGGACCAGAATGTGCACATTTTAGACCGAGAGCACAGGTGGTTTGAGAGGGGTGTGAAGGAAGCTGTTCATGTTAAGAGGGAGAAGCCTTCTCTTAACAGGGGAGGAGGTCTCAGATTCCAACTTTCAAAAACGTATAATGCAGCTTTAGGACTGATTCCCAGACAATTTTCACACCTGATGGGAACAGAGGAGCCTCGTCTGTGAATTAGACTAAAAAAGACCTTAAGAAATCCCTACTGTTAAGGTGTGAGGTGTGATTTGTCACTTTACAAATGTATGCTGTATCTTATGGTAAATGGAGCTTACTTATATAGCACTTTCCAGCCCCCTATGAGGGGCCCCAAAGCGCTTCACAGTACCAGCCATCTACCCATTCATACACACATTCATACACACAATCATACACCGGTAGCGGTAGACTGCCATGCAAGGCGCCATCCAGTCCTACCAGGAGCAACTCGGGGTTAAGTGTCTTGCCCAGGGACACAACAAGGTATGCAGTGACCGGGGATCGAACCCAGGACCTTCCGGTCCTGAGCCGGCTGCCCTGCCTCTACACCAGACCTGCTCATTACGTCGATCGCGATCGACCGGTCGATCGCGGAGGCATTACTGGTCGATCGCAGCGTGACATTTTTTTTTTCCCGCAGCGTGACATTAAAAAAATTGTCAGCCAATCAAACATCCCGTTACTTGATTGACATACAGGGCAACCAATCAGATGACAACTGAATCTTGAGTTGTATCCTCCCATCACTTGATTGACATACACGGCAACCAATCAGATGAGAGCTTTAGGTCATTACGCATGCAGTTTCTGAAAACAACGGCGCGAAGGTGAAACGCAGCGAAACATACCAAGCTAAAACAATCAGATTTCGGACTGTTCATGGAAAATACGACATGGACTTCCCACCCAAAAGCCAGGTGAGAAAGAGAAAGGTGGAGGAACTAAAATCCCTGTTCGGACAGCAGCAACTTCAAAGCGAAACGCCCCCACCATCTTCCGGGTGAGTGACGCTGTGATGTTTCTCTGCACGCTTAAACATACTGGTTGGGAGTTGACGTGGCTTTATTATTAAAATCATACGAGACACTTTTCATACAGAATAACCTCCTTGACTACTCTCTGTTCTCTGCACGTTTCCCTGTCCCGCAGCGCGAGCGTTTGCAAAACACACTTTCGCGCTGCGTTCAGGGACAGTCTGTAAAATACACCGCTGTAAATCTCCGTACCAAAAGAGCCATTTTTATGCCTTTGTTCACTAAATTAAACGTGTCCGGAGCCATAACAACCTGCTACAGCTGTGGTTATCAACTGGTGGCCTGTGGACCACTTTAGATTTGCTGGAGTTTTTTTTAGAGATGACATTATAAAGTTAAAAAAATATCTAATGATTTTTTAACATTTATTAATTAAAGTAAAAGACCAGATTCTTATAAAGAAGGGGGTGGGGATCAGTTTCTACCATCTTTTTTTTAAATAAATTTAAAAAAAATCTATATTGCTGTCACCATCACCCCATTTGGTCCCTACGGGTTGGTGACCCCTGATTTATTACATGTGTTGTGCAATATTGGCTTATTCAGTTATGCAAGGTACATCAACATAGGTACATTGTACATAAAAAGAATCCTTAATACATTTGAAGATAATTATATGTTTTGCATTTTTGTATTGGGTAGATCTTTTTGACTTGCTTTTTTTATAAGTAGCTCGCATGCTGAAAAAGTGTGAGCACCCCTGCTCTACACCATCTCGGCCCCTAATCTCTACCCTTATCTCAGCCTTTAAAACCTTGCTCCTACACTCTGCTCTTTGAATTGAGAAAGCTCCTCGGATGAGAAGCGAAATGTCTTCTGTTACAAATAAAGTCCAGTTGTTTCTGTGTTGAACACCTTTTTAAAATTTTGTATGGATTGTAGTTTTCTAGCAGACATTCGTTGGACATGAGCAGCACTGAAACTTTAGGACACAACAGATTTTATAAGAATAAAACACGTTATGATGATGGTTTTGTACATTTTTTTTGATGAGAAAAAATAGGACTCCTTAAAAAAATCTATTCAAGGCCTATAGAAACATCTCTATCTGTACAAAACTTTTGTTACTCAAAGACACACGAGAATTTCGCAAGTGACATTTTCCAATATATTCCACTGTATACATACTGCTGCACACTGATGCATTTACAGCATAAGCACAGCTATAGGACGCACAGTAAGTTTAATAAATGTATGGAATGATTATTAGCTCTCACTTCTCCACGATGCTCAGTCTCTTTAACTTTATGAATGCCATCCCGTGTGTCCTCATGTGAGTGTTCAGGTTTCCCTCCGTCTCGAAGACCTTCCCGCACACTTTGCATTTTGTGTTTGGTGTCCCGTCGTTGTTCTCATCTGTAACATCTAGTTGGTTTTCTCTTTGACTCTCCTCGTCTTCCTTGCCCCTTCCGCTGTACCTGCCGAGACCCTGCGGCTCCTTCAGCCGATGGACGATGAAGAGGTGTCTGGCCAGTGAGCGGGGGGATGTGTAGCAGAGTCCACATTCCTGACACTGGAAGGACGAGCCGTTGGACTTGTGCTGGGGGATGTGCTTGTGAAAGGTGGCGATGTCCTCGGTCGTAAAGCCACAAACGGCACATTTGTGAATTTTGATGACATTCACCTTGAGTCTTTTCAATGGATGTGAGTCTGAGCCTCTAGAGGTCAATGTTGGAGACCCCGTTTCTTCATCTGGCTTCCTTTTGGGGCTTTGGCTCTGAGTAAGAAAATAAAAAAGGTAAAATTAGGTTACAGTTTGGCCACATAGTGCAACACAACAAGCTAAATTTTGTGACACAAAGGATAACTAGACCTGCTAACTAGACCTACTAATGCTGATAACAAGATCCTCCGTCGGCCTGAACAGACCAAACTCTGCAGACCCCACATGATTCCGTGGGGGAACCTTGGATGTTCTATGTCTGCACTGTTCTGGTGGGCAGTCTGGGTGGGCAGCTGCTGCGGTCCTTATTATCATCATGCTGCTGACAAGTGACAACGGGACCATGTTGCTAAGAGTAACCTCACTACTAATTGAACCTCACTGCTAACAGTATCATGCTGCTAACTGGACCATGTTGCTAAGATAACCTCACTGTCATCAGAACCACTCTGCCAATAGGACCATGCTTCTGTAGATTTATTTCTTTTTCACTTTTGGTGCCTTGTTTCTGTATTTTTGTTGCATGCTTTGAATAGTTTAGTTAGTTTAATTTGTTAGTGCTCGCATTAAGAATGTAAATTATAGCCGAACCAAATATTTGAAAATTGTGCTGCTGTTGTTTGGTGTATTGTTTTGCACTATTTGTAACTGGCGTATGTGTATCTTAGATCTTTTAGTGTACCATTGGATATTCGTTTAGCATATATACTTTTTTTTTTTCAATAGCTGGGGGGGGGGGTGGCCTCTGGACTATGCTACGACTTCCCTTTAAAAATTCAATAACTTCACCAGCTATATGTACATGTATCACATCTATACCGTCTCTCCTCATGTTTTTCTTCCCTTTTCTTGTCTAAGCAAAACATTATTCTGAATAAGAATAAGGGGGCCGCGCTTATATAGTAGCAGCTTTGTACACTCCGCCCATCTTTCGGACGACTGTACATCATGTTCTTGCTGTACCTCAGTGCAATGACAATAAGTTTATTCTGATTCTGATCTTAGTTTATTATATCTTAGATCCTTATTTACTGTTTCCTTTCCAATTTATATTTTTGCTATTGTTGGATGTAACTGGGACCCTGTGTACACAGTTTCGTTCCATCTCATGTACCCTATGAGATGTGAATTACAATAAAGAACTTGAATCCTCAAATCCTTGAGCAGAAAAGCAAATGACAGAACAAAAAGCTGGTTCACAAAACACAAAACAGAACTAAATCCAGCTTGAAAATTTTAAATAAATAGCAAGTGGTCTGCTGATGTCCTGCCACCGAGGGATCTGAATCATAAATGGTTGTAGTTTTCAAGACGAGTGTTTATTTGGACTAGATTTTGATGTGACAACCCAAATTTCAAAAATAAACTTTTTGTAGCCACTCTACAGCTCTGTAGATGGAAGTCAGTACGTAACTTGTTTTTCAAGTTTTCATGCTCACAACATGCATGGATAGAAGGGGGAGTGTTTTTTATTTTATTTTATTCTTTGGCTCGCAGTGGGGGACAAAAATGATAAAGATATCTGGAACAAACTTAAACAAATGCAGAATACAAAGCTAGTATTAAAAAACAACAAATGTGAAAAACATAAAAACACAGAAGGAATAAAATTTACATTCCTAAATTTAGGAATAAAAAACAGTCGTCTGTTTTTTGTTTGTTTTTTTGCCTATAAAAAAACACAACTACTGTACATTGACATTTTTAAAAAGCTAATGAAAAGACGTGCAGGCATTTGAATGTAAAACAACAAAATGGTAAATGGTAAATGGAGCTTACTTACATAGCGCCTTCCAGCCCCCTATGAGGGGCCCCAAAGCGCTTTACAGCACCAGCCATCCACCCATTCATGCACACATTCATACACCGGTAAGCGGTATAAGGAAAGCCTTTGAATAATCACAACAAATGAGAAAATATGTTTCAAACAACCAAAGCAATTTAAAGTAGTCACCAAAACAAAACTAAAACAAATTCTAATAACTACATCTCATAACGCTTTTAGTGAAAGTTTTTTGTCACATTTTCTGTTTTGTTGTCAAAGCAGTGTTAATTTTCCAACAATGTAATGGTTTTATTTGATTTTCTGCCATCGTACCATCTGCCTGTCTGGTGCAGCATCCACATCCTCAGCCTTTCCTCCTTTAGCTCCGTGCATCAGCTGGATGTGCTGATCCAACAGCACTTTTTTTGTGAAGGGCTGGCTCAGAGCTGGACAGTGACTGTTACAAAGAACAACAACAAAAAAAACAGTGTTTATGATTTTAAAAAAAACAGTGATTCCTACACATACAACATGCACTTAGTTTTATCCTGAGCAATGGCTGCACAGGCAGTGGCTAGCAGCAGCTAGCTGTAGGACTCCATATGCAGCCTAATTCCCTTCCAGCAATAATATCCGAACATTTCTGATAGAATAACTGTGTAATACAAAACTGATGACATTGTGAAGGTTTATAAAATAGCGTTTGCATGAACCGCTATTAAATTTGACTGATTAGAGTTGTTTCAAGACAGCAGAAATCCACTTTGGTCTTGACCCCACTCTGATTAGCCATTAGCTTTTCAGTCCAGTCGGAAATAAACTCGGTAATTTTTAGAAAGAAGGTCATTCAAAGCACTATGACAAGTATAATACTAATTTCACATAACCTTTCCACAGAGAGCCATGTCTAATACAGTAATCAAATCAAACTCTTTAAATTACCGGTAAACTGAATGAGTGTAAGGGCTACAGCTAGCTCCCCTTCAGATTTATTACACGCCATTATAAAGAAAGTTGGGCTGAAAATGGATCCAAAACATGCCTCTTGATAGTTAATAAGTTTGCAGGACAACATACAGCTCTTTACAGATTTCACGCATCACACTACCGCAGATTTTGCACAGATGTCAAGCAAAACATCCATTTTGGCTCAGTTTGAAAAAAGTCTCATTGTGGAATTGCGTTTTTAAATTGATTACCTATGCACTATTTCCAGTCCAATAAACTAAAAATCCCAACGCATGACAACATTTAAGTGAATAAGTACAAAAAAAGCAAAATTCCACTCATTCCAATGCCCCTAAATAATAAATACTGTTTCTCAGTTTTGACAAATGTTCAAGAATTTTTGAATTATTAGTTGGAAACTCAAGACACAAACTCCTTCATAACTACTTTTTCAAAGCTCACTTAAGTAGTCGATGTTGTTCACTTAAGTCAGCCCAGCCTGAGCCCAGTTAGTGCACAGCTTTCCATCTGAAAACACTAGAAATCAGATTATTAATCATGATTAGGTTGTTGCGTTTGTGTTTTGAGGCATTTCGTGTTATATTTAAAGTCCTGGTTTGACTTCCCGCTAGACTTGAACTGTTTTGAGTGGTGAACTTACCTTTATGAAGTAGGCTTGGTTGAAGTGCACAAGATATGTGTCAAGAGTGTGAGAGGCAAAAAAAAAACGAAACGCGTGTAAGCAATTAAAAGGAAACAAAACAGTAGGTGTGTGTACTCACGAGCAGGTGTAGACCTTGTGTTTCAGACGGTTGTGTCTGCAAAGACTGTGTGAGGAGCTGAAAGACTTGTCGCACTGTCGGCATGGGTGTTTCTTCAGGATCTGCCGTTTGAAAGGAGAATGGTGAGTATATTTTCGAAAAGCACCGAAGGCACAAACTTTAAAAAATAAAAACTGTTGAGACTTTTAAATCTTTGCTCAAGACTCATCTGTATTCCTTGGCATTTGATCCACGCAGAGTCTGAGAACAAATTTTGAGCTGATTTTATAGTTGTTGTGTGTTGTATTTATCGTAAATTGTATTACAGTATGTTTCAGTGGCACTATGCATTTTACTCTTTTAATTTTTAACTGTAAAGCACTTTGGTCAGCTTCTGTTGTTTTTATGTGCTTTATAAATAAATTGATATTGACATTGACAAAAGCAAGTATTAGGGGGATGCTGAGTTTTATTATGATTAATATGTGATTTTTTTTGTTTTGTGAGAGCAGGACTTCAGTTTCTTGGTTATCAAGCAGGATGAGTTGGCGGTGAGACGTGATGGAGATGTAAACAATGTTTTTCATTTACTAAAGTCAAATGTTATAACTCATATTACCATGTGTGTGTGTTAATGAGTTGTTTTTATCTGGATCAGGGTGCTGCATATGTATGGAGACTTTCATCCGTATAAGCAAAGAGGCTGCAAGTGTCGTCTGACCTTGCCTTTGTCTGATAACGATTATAAAAAGACTATCAGTGAACAGACTTGGAGACGAAGCGTCAAACATTGGCCTGTTCAGTCTTGCAAGATTAAACCTGAGATTAAGAGAGTTATCTCCATCTCCTGTGTGGCATGTTTAAAGAGCTATTACAAGAATAATATTAAATTATCCTAAAATAAAGGTTTTTAATGTTCTCATAAACACACACTCAACATATTCCTGGAGTAAAAAAACAAAGGCAGAGTCATGCAGCTAAACAGTTCCTGATTGATGAAGCGCCACTCACCTTGCCATGTTCTTGCCTCATGTGCATCAGAAAGACCTCCCTGGAGCTGAAGGAGGTCTTACACTCTGCACATGTGTATCCTGCGCTGAGGGGCCTCTTCAAGTCAGCTGAACAGTTCCTGTTGGTCGTCTTTAACGGCGAAGGCGAAGGTTTTTTCTCTCCTTTGTCTTGAATATTAACATGCCCTCCATCTTTGTTGTTAAGGGGGATGTTACTCTTGGTGCTGTTGGAGTTAGTCGGCTTGGTGTTGAGTGGGAGGTTGATACCCAGGTTTGGTGGACCCTCTACGGTCTTCAGGGTTCCATGAAGGGTCTAAAAGTAGCCACACAAGCACAATTACAGTATACCTTTTTAAAAAGTCATCATTATGACCTTTTAAACTTCATAAGCCCCTTCAAGATAGAAATATCCTCACTTTGGCTTTTGAATGTATTTTATCTTAACTGTAGTCATGGAAAAATAAGTTCACCCACTTTCAGTTCTATGGTTTTAAGAAAACAAAACTAATTTGGGCTTTCCCAGGATTTGGCGCTATTTAAGCATAACCTCAAGTGTACAAAAACGCACAACAGATTTCTCCACATTTTTATTCAGTAAACTAAAATAAAATGAAAAGTCTTTGTGTGGGCAAATTAGTCCACCCTTGTTGCGTCCAAAAGATTTAGGCTGAAATGGAGCAACCATGGTGCTGCTAATGAATCATTAACAAGTGTGCCTCCTCTGTAAAGAAGGCATGTGTTGACACAGTGCCAAGAGGTAAAACACCAGCGTTGTCCTTAAAGATGCAACTTCGGTTGCCATTCATCAATGTGAGAAGAGTTAAAGGTAATTTTCAAGCTATTTTGAGTCATTTATTCTACAGAGAAAGCGATTCAAAACAAGTTGCAAACATTTAAGATTGTTCTCAAACTTGTCCAAACAGGAAAGCCTCCGCCTTTTACAAAAATCCATGGCAGCACAACTTTGACTGATAAAGTTGCATTTGAATGAACTACATGACTTTGGGAACATTGTCTTTTTTTATTTTTATAGACTAAAATAAAGGTGTCTGACCATAAACATTGTCATGTTTAGTAAAAATCAAACCCATCATATTAACACAAACACTTTATACTAACTGTTGAGTGATGATGATTTGTGTTTGTTCACCGCCACAGGATCTAGACACCTTACAATTCCTCTTTAGACCAAAGTACTTTAGAGTCAAATGTGAGGCCAGTCTGAGAGCTGAAGCATGGACCAACTGGGACATGAGGCAACAAAACAGTCATCCCAAACCCAGCAGCAGATCTATAACAAATATGCTACATGAAAAATACATAACTAAGGGTATTGCAATGGTCCAGTCAAAGTCCAGACCTCACCCTGATTGAATGCTGTGGCACCACCTTAAGAGAGCTGTGCAGAAAACAATGTCTACAAACATGAATGAACTGAAGCACTGCTGTAAAGAAGAGTGGGCCAAAATTCCTCTTCAGTGAACAGAGAAACTGATAAACAACTGCTTCAAGGTGTTGGTGCTAAAGTGGTTCAATACGTTTTTGAATCATGGGGTAGGATTCGTTTTCACACATGTTTTTTACTTGATTTGTTCACTAAATAAGTGTGGTATGTTGTGTATTTATATTTGATAATATTTGAAGATATTTAGTACTTGGTAAGATCATTTTTATCATGCCCTAATATGTAAAACTAATTGTAGAGTTCATAAAGACCTTCTTTCTTTTTTTTTTTTACTAAGGAAGGGCCTACCTTGATGTGATCCAACAGCAGCTGTTTCTGTGCATAGTGCGAGGAACAGTCGGGGCATTTAAACACTGAAACTTTGTGACTGAGGACGTGCTGATCAAAGTGCGTGCAGAGCAGTGACTGCAGAGTGAACACGGTATCACACATGGAACATTTATATATCACCCTGAAAGACAAAAAAAAAAAAATAGTCAAACTTTAAAAGAAAAAAACCTTTGCAAAATACAAAAGGCTTGAATCAGTAGTAAAAGCACAAACTGAAAGTTATGCACCATAACTCCTGTTCCCTGAAGGAAGGGAACGAGGTGCAACATACTTGCTATGGGAATTGCACCCCCGCGCGATTACCTGAAGGAATATACTCACGCCTTTACGGCTAGGGGCGTCACTGCCACGCCAGAGGCCCCACCCTCTTGGTACTTAAGCGGTTTGCGCTCCTCCATCTTTCTCCAAAATTGCATTTCACCGAGCTTTCAGCATTGAGAAGGGCCAGCTATGTTGCACCTCGTTCCCTTCCTTCAGGGAACATGAGTTATGGTGCATAACTTTCAGTTCCCTTTCAGTTGGTCTCTCGGTGCAACATACTTGCTATGGGAACGTAATCCATTCACGCCCTTGAAATGCTCAGCAAAGTACAAGTGAGAACTTCCATCCTAAAGGACAGGCATCTCCCAGCTACTTTCTGCAGGGAATGCAGAAAGCACATGCTAAGAGGAAAAAATGTCAAATGCAAGAAACACCAACGTGATGTTTCCACTAGGCATATAAATGCATACACCAACCAGAGACAGCTTAAGCGTGCTCCATCAGTGTGAAGAATTTATCGTCTCCTTTTCCCAATAGAACATCCTGAGAAACAGGAGGAAATAACGGACCCACCATGTCACAAGAAATTGGGTGACAGATGTAGAGGTGGAAAAAACCCAGGCCAAGCACAGGGTAACCCCTCAGGTCCTTGCTAACTTTGTTCTTTGTTTTGGGACAAAGCAACCAAAGCCTTAGGCTCTCAGCCAGATCCCTTCAGAGGCCAGGCTGAAAGTTGCCACAACTCTAGACGTGGGTGTAGAAGCTGCCCATGCGCCTAAGTCAATACAGTAGGTCCCTGTGAGAAGGCAATTGCCATGGTATCCCAGATAGCATTGAAATCAGCTCCGGGAACAACGTCTTCTGTGGCCACCTTGGGGCTATGAGAATCAAGAAGAGATTCTCGATCAGAGGGACAGGTGGAAAGGCATAGTAGAGCACCCCTGCAGGCCAATCATGTGCCAGAGCATCCATACCCAATGGAGCGTCTGCTTCCCTCAAGGAAAAGTAGAGGTCACAGTGTGAGCTAGCCCTACAGGCAAACAGGTCCACAGAAGCTTTCCCAAATCGTGACCAGACCTGTTCCACAATCCGTGGATTCAGGCTCCATTCTGACGCCAAAAGAGGCCCTCTTGAAAGGGCGTCCGCCCCATAATTTAGTTCACCAGGGACATGAGTAGCCCTAAGTGACAAGATTCTTGGAGCACACCATGTGAGCATCCTCTGTGCCAGTCCTAGGAGGGCCTGGGACCTTGTCCCTCCCTCTCTGTTGATGAAGGACACTGTGGTCCTGTTATCCGATTTCACCAAGATGTGTTGTCCAGCAATCAGACCTTTATTGAAGAAGTATTGTGTAGTGGCAGGGTTTCCGACTTGGGACCCGAAGGACGCGGGTTCGCGCCCCGGCCACTACA
>JBBPBX010012045.1:0-54775 GCA_038048925.1 Garcialebias charrua | reverse complement strand
AGTTTGGGGCTTGGGTTTTGTTATTGTATTTATGATTCAATACAATAAAACAAACAAATGTAAAAGGTAACAGAACATTGTAATACTTGGTTTATTTACATAATGACTGCTGGACCCTGAGCTACTGGCTTTCAGAGACTGTGGTCCCCCGAGCACTTTTGATGAATAGCCCTGCACTAGACCATATTTATACTAACATACGAGATGCATATAAAGCTGTACTCTGGCCCCACCATGGCCTCTCTGACCACATCTCCATCTTTTTGGCCCCTGTCTACCTCCCCCTGCTGAGACATTCCAGACCCACACTGAAAACCATCACCATGTGGCCCAACGACAGCAACTATACTACAGGACTGTTTTGCACACACCAGCTGGCAGGTCTTGGCCGTTGTAAATGAGGGAGAACTGGATCTGGAGGAATACACATCTGCTGTCCTCAGATACATCAGCAATTGTGTTGATGATGTCACCACCACCAGGACTGTGAAGTACTATCCGAACCAAAAACTCTGGTTGAATGCAGAAATCCATACTTTGTTGAATATCTTAGAAGCTCTGTGGGAAAAGAATTGTGTGCAAAAAAATTATACAAAGTACAAAGAGAAATATTGTTGACCAACCATGGATGACAAAAGGATTGAGAAATGCTTGTAAAAAAAAGAATTATTTGTATTCATGCTTCTTGAAATTGTGAACACAAAACGCTGAAGAAAAATATAAGAAGTATAAAAATAAATTGGTAGGGATTAAAAGGAAACATAAGAAGGAATATTATAGTAATTTATTAAATAAAGTAATAGTGATATGAAAGCAACATGGCGAGTAATGAATAGTGTTCTGAAGAATCATAAAGTAAAAACTGGTATTTCACAATATTTTGTAAAGGACAACAATGAAATTCATGATGAGAATGAAATTGTAAATGGATTTAATCAATATTTTGTGAATGTTGGATCAAGCCTTGCAGCTAAAATACCAAAAGTAGATAATAATGTGAGCCATTCAATTATAAGTTGTGCAAACAGTATTTTTCTAAATGGAACTGACAAAGAAGAAATAATGAATGTAGTAAAAAATCTTACAGACAAGAGATCAAAAGACTGGGTGGACATGGATATGATGTTTGTAAAGGACATAATGAGTCATGTTATTGAGCCGTTTACATATATATGTAATTTATCATTCTCAACAGGAAAATTCCCAGATAATATGAAAGTAGCTAAGGTAGTTCCTCTTTTTAAAAATGGTGATAAATGTATGTTCAACAATTATAGACCTATATCCTTGTTACCACAGTTCTCAAAAATTCTAGAAAAACTATTTGTGAACAGACTAGATCAATTTATAGATAAACAAAATATTCTAAGTACCGGTAACAGTCAGTATGGGTTTAGAGCAAAAAACTCTACATCAATGGCTCTCATGGAATTGATGGAACAAATAACTACTGCTGTTGATCAAAAACAATATTGTCTTAGTATTTTTGTTGATTTAAAAAAAGCATTTGATACTATTGATCACACCATTCTCCTTGAAAAACTGAACAAATATGGTATTAGAGGACCAGCATTACAGTGGGTATCTAGCTATTTGAAAGATAGGAAACAATTTGTACAAATAAATGATGTAAGATCTGACCTCTGTAATATCACATGTGGAGTTCCTCAAGGCTCTGTACTTGGACCAAAGCTTTTTATTTTATATGTGAATGACTTGGTAAATGTGTCCTTTTTGCAGATGATGCCACATTTTTCTGTTTAGGTGAAGATATAGAACAAATGTTGGAATTGATAAAGACAGAATTTGTCAAAATACAAACTTGGTTTAAACTCAATAAATTATCATTAAATCTAGATAAAACTAATTACATGATATTCAGTAATAAAAAGAAAAATGTTGATGTTCCATTCAAAGTTGAGGGTGTTGAGATTTGTAGAGTGAGTGAGGTGAAGTTTTTGGGTGTTATCATTGATGACAAACTGACATGGAAACAACACATACATTCTGTAAAAATTAAAATATCTAAATCTACTGCAGTACTCTACAAAGCCAGGGACTTATTAATGATAAAGCTCTGTATTTGTTGTATAACACAATCATTGTTCCACACTTAATCTATTGTATTGATGTTTGGGGGAAAACATGTAAAACAATTACAAAGCCTGTTTTTGTATTACAGAAAAGAGCTGTAAGAATTATCACTAGAAAACATTACTGTCATCCATCAAGCACATTATTTTATCAACTGAAGTTATTGAAGTTCCATGATTTGGTAGATTATAATATTTTATCAGTTATGTATAGGGCTCAGAATAATGCATTACCTTTAAATATCCAAATACATTTTGTTAAAAGACAAAGTTGTTATAATCTTAAGGGGACAGAGATATTTGTAAAACCAAATTCAGAACTAGTTTGAAGGGACGTTCTACCTCAATCCAGGGAATTAGATTATGGAATGGCTTGGAGAATGTAGTTAAAAATGCCAAGTCAATGTTTACATTTAAGAAAATGATCAAAACTGAATTGTTAAAAAAATATATGAAGTAGCGTAATGTGTATTGTATTAGTTAGAAAAATTAGAAAGAGTTGTTACTGGAAGATTATTATTGTTTGAACTGATTGTTGAAAAAAGAGGCAGATATAATAAGATTTTTTCTTCTTTCTGCTACCTTTCATTTTTATATATTTTGTATGTATCGTTTATGGGATTGTTTTGTATTGTATTTTTTTTTAATGAACAAATTTTATAAATTAAAAATAAATAAATAAATAAATAAATAAAAAGCCAGGGATACTGTCTTCAGGTCTGGAGACTCAGGAACTGGGGAGGGCAAGGAAACAGTTGGCTGCTGGGATTAAGAGATTCAAAGCCACATACGCACAGAAGATCCAAGGACATTTCTCCTCACAAGACCCATGGAGCAAGTGGAAGGGCATTAAGTGCATCACAGATGATAAAAGCAGGGGTGCACAATGCCCTAGGGATCCATCACTGCCTGATGCTTTTAACAGGTTCTGTGCCTGTTTTGAAGACCAACATAGACCTCAACAATTTTACAGATATTGAGCTAAAATTTGATATGAAGTTGAGCCTCATCCATAACACATACTTTCAGCAATATGCAGTTTCAAGTAAATAAGTATTTGCAGGATTGTTCATTTTTTGACCTACATGCATGCATCAGGAGATTTTTTGACCTACAGCTTTAATAATTACTCAGCTGCTGTTTCAAAGCTTGGTACAAAAGGCTTTGTCGCTGTGATTTGAGCTTTTTGGGCAGGAGTGATGTGTGCTGACTGTTTCCAGCTTCTTGTTGGCCCGTTTGAGAGTGGGTTTAGTGTTGGGGAATTTTAATGCAGCCTGAACTCAAGCAAAGCCTCAGAGTTTCAGCTCAGAGTGGTGAAGCCTCACGTAACCATGGTGAACAGTCCTCCAGTAAAAACTTCTGCTGTGACTCGTTTTTTTATCTACAAATAAAAGCTTCTGCATTTTTATTTATTTAGAACGAGTTCAAATGTCTCTCATTTAAAGGATATAATTATTGTATGTATTTAATGCATTAAATATGCTAAAGAAAATTCAAAGAAAAAGTTTTTGCCTCAAAATGTTTATTTTAGTATTTGTTTATTGATCTTTTCTATCCTGACAGTGTGGGGTTATGGCTTTTTGGCTGTCACAGTAATCAACCTGGCATCTCTACTCGGTCTCCTGTTGATCCCGCTCACCAAGAAGCCATATTTCCCCAAAGTGCTGACCTACTTCATCGGCCTGGCCATTGGGACACTCTTCTCCAATGCTGCACTTCAGCTCATACCAGAGGAAAGTGAAGTTTTGTGTTAATGCAGTGTAACTTTTATCATACCAAAAATACAGACTTTGGAAAATGCTTTAAAAGTTTTTGTAGAAGACTGAACTTATTAAGCCAGTAAAAAGAGTGATTTTATATTCTACTAACCTACTCCTGTTTATCCACAGGCACTGGGATTTGATCCTAAAAAAGACAACTACGTAGCTAATGCAATGGGTATATTTGGAGGATTTTATCTTCTTTTTGTTGTTGAAAAAATACTGAAGATATTTCTTCATGTTGACCATGAGGTAAAGTACCACTGAAGTGAGCTTGTTACATGCTAAACATCTTTTTTTATTACAGAGACATTGTCATTTTTATAGATCTATACTGGCTCATTTGTTTTATTGACAAATTTGCATTTGGTAATGTTTTTTTGTTTTGGGTTGTAGATTAGAGGAAGTGCATTTTCTGAAAAATGCACTTTGAATTCTGAGTTTTAGTATTTGCTGAATAAGCTGAAACTGTTGTTCAAGTTTAAAGCAGAGAGAACAGATGCTAAAAGAAGTGGAAAATACTTTGTATGTTAAAACCTAATATGAGCTGAGCGATAGCAAGAAAAAGTAGAATGGAAGGTAAAAATAGCTAAAAGCTAGCTAAAAGAGACAAAACATTAGGACCAGAATAAGAGGAGTGCCCATAAAGGTGCTGGTCATAAAATTAGAATATCATGAAAAAGTTGATTTATTTCAGTAATTCCCGTAAAAAAAAGAAAAAAAGAAACTTTTATATTATATTCATTCATTACACACAGACTGACATATTTCAAATGTTTATTTATTTTAATGTTGATGATTACAACTGACAACTAATGAAACCCCCAAATTTAGTATCAGAAAATTAGAATATTAAAAGGTTCAATACTGAAGATACCTGGTGCCACACTCTAATCAGCTAATTAAAGCTGCAGTCTGCAGTTCTGTAGTGCAGTCTGTAAGTTGTCTAAAAATATATTTTTAACATATTTCTTCACTCTGTCACTATCTCCTGACAGACTGATGTTAGACAAAGTAATCTCTGAAAAAAACTATAGTCCCCTTGCTTCTCCAGGTGGTAAATAAGAATTTCAAAAAAGCCACAGTGACCCGCCGTTAACCAGCCAATAAAAACAGAGTTTTTAACCAGCCAATAAAAACAGAGCTTCTCACTTCTCACGCTCCTAACCCACGCCCCCCCCCGTCCCAGCCCGCAGCGGCCGCGCAGGTTCTCGTTGAAATAATTGCAAAGCGATGCAAAACTGTTTTGTATGTGACACAAATGTATTAAATTCCCCTTCTTCATCCCTGATCTGGACTTTTCTTTTGTTTTTTTGCCAAAAGTCAAGTGATCGCTTCATCCTCCGCAGCTGAGTCCATGAATGAATTGAGGAAATGGATGAATTTGTCACGAGCAAATTAAACTCGGGTTCAACGTGGCTGCGCGCGGCTCTGCAGATTTCATGGTGTTCTGGTGTGCTGGACCAGCGCTCCCTGTTTTTATTTTATTTTTTAGAACGTTTTATTAACATATAATCACAGAACTTCGCAGCTGCTGAGAGGACATGTAGTGGAGGCGGAGCATTCGGAAGCAGAGCTGAATTTCACCGACAGCAAGAGCGAGCTGAGCCATATATGGCTCTGAGTGGGGAGGGACCAGAAACGTGTCTCTGTTCAAAATTTTCCTAAGTGCTGCGTTCTACCAAAAACTGCAGACTGAACCTTTAACTCAAAACACTTGCAGAGGCCTTTAATGGTCTCTCAGTATAGTTCTGTAGGCTACAATCATGGGGAAGACTGCTGACTTGACTGTTGTCCAAAATACAACCATTGACACCTTGCACAAGGAGGGAAAGACACAAAAGGTCATTGCTAAAGAGGCTGGCTGTTCACAGAGCTTTGTGTCCAAGCGCATTAATAGAGAGGCGATGGGAAGGAAAAAATGTGGCAGAAAAAAGTGTACAGGCAATAAGGATAACCGCACCCTGGAGAGGATTGTGAAACAAAACCCATTCCAAAATGTGGAGGAGATTCACAAAGAGTGAAACTTCAGCTGGAGTCAGTGCTTCAAGAACCACCACGCACAGACATATGCAAGACATGGGTTTCAGCTGTCGCATTCATTTTGTCAAGCCACTCTTGAACAAGAGACCAGGTCAGAAGCGTCTCGCCTGGGACTGCTGCCGAGTGGTCCAAGGTTATGTTCTCTGATGAAAGTAAATTTTGATTTCCTTTGGAAATCAAGGTCCCAGACTCTGGAGGAAGAGGAGAGGCACAGAATCCATGTTGCTTGAGGTCCAGTGTCAAGTTTCCACATGGTTTGGGGTGCCATGTCATCTGCTGGTGTTGGTCCACTGTGTTTTCTGAGGTCCAAGGTCAACGCAGCCATCTGTCAGGAAGTTTTAGAGAACTTCATGCTTCTTGCTGCTGATCGTCTTTATGGAGATGCAGATTTCATTTTCCAACAGGACTTGGCACCTGCACACAGTGACAAAGCTACCAGTACCTGATTTAAGGACCATGGTATCCCTGTTCTTAATTGACCAGCAAACTCGCCTGGCCTTAACCCATAGAAAGTCTATGGGTATTGTGAAGAGGAAGATGTGATACGCCAGACCCAACTTGTCTCAGCTTTCTCTTCACCACAACAGACCGGTACAGCGCCCACTTCACTGCAGACACTGCACTTGTCTGCCTATCGATCTCTCACTCCATTTCCCTCTTAATTTGTGAACAAGACCCCAAGATACTTAAACTCCTCCATTTGGGGCAGGACCTCCTCCCCGACCCAGAGAAGACACTCTACCCTTTTCCGGCTCAAAACCATGGCCTCGAATTTGGAGGAACCGATCCTCATCCCGGCTGCGTCACATTCAGCTGGGACCCGTTCCAGCAAAAGCTGTAGATTATGACCTGATGAAGCCAATAGGACCACATCATCTGCAAAAAAAGAAATGTAGTACAAAGTATGCAAAACAAGATGCTGAAAAATATACAGAAGAACAATGCATAAGATGATCTTGTACAGTTTAGCCTAAAATTTAAATGATGAAATTAATTTTTAGTCAGACTATATTTTTTTAATCCCTGTATTTAATTATTTTATTCTTATAGCTTGTCATAAACAATCTCCATTCATCTATTCATGTTCTGTCACTTACTTGTGGCGGGTTGCAACAGCAACTGATTCAGAAGAGAGACCCAGTCCCAGACATCCCTTTCTCCCATTACCCTCTCTAGCTCCTTCTGGGTGGGATCCCATCATTCCCAAGTCAGAGATGAAAGGTAATCCTTCCAGTGACTTCTGCCTCTGCGTCAAAGTCTTCTTCCAGTGGGATGTGTCTGGAAAACGCCCAGAGGGAGGCGTCCAGGAGTCATCCCAATCAGTTGCCTTAATTAACTCAGCTGACTTCCTGTCTCTAAAGCTAGATTCATACTCGACGCGTCACGCAGCGCGCGAGGGTGCGCGCTCCAAAAGTGATGCAATTTCACAGTCCCCGCCCCTGCGCGTTGGCCCCGCGCGTGGGATTAGCGCGTGTCGTGCACCTCTGAATTTTTGAAACTCCGCAAGCCTATGCGCGCGCCGTGGGCGCTACGATTTGATTGACAGGTCCCCACCGACAGCCTTCACCCTCTTCACGCCGGAGCCTGCAGCTGTTTGCGCCGCTGTGGTCGTGGAGACGGCGTCGCGACGCATGGAGGAATGTTTTGTGACACAAAATGTATTAAATTCTCCTTCATTCCTGATCTGGAGTCGGACTTTTCTTTTGTTTTTTCGCCAAAAGTCACGTGATCGCTTTCTCCTCCGCTGACTCCATGCATTAAAACCGCAAATAAAGACAACAGTTCAGCACGCGAGCGGAAAGCTATTTGTTTTTGTTGTGTGATTTCAAACAGTTCTTCTTCTACGGTAGATTTCTTCTTCTACACCTTTCTTGCAACATATGCACAGGTTTTAGAGGGTACTGCCTCCTGCTGGTCCGTAAAAGAACAGCACTTTGCCATGCCCCGCCGTGCGACAACTATAAACACAGAGGCGACACTGTAAATGCATTTCGCCGCACGGCACAGTGCACGCGCAGCGCGCACGCTCCAGCCTGCAGACCAAAGCGCAAGTCTAACTCAGCCTTAAGGCTGAACCCAGCCACCCTATGGAAGAAGATAATTTCAGATGCTTGTATTTAGGACCTTGTTCTTTTGGTCATGATAGGTTATAGGGTAATTAAAATAGGGTAAAGGTTGTAATATAGACAGACCATTTTTAAAATCTGTGACTTTTAGCTCAGCCATTTCTTAACCAAATGAGATTAGAACAATAATAATAATAATAATAATAAAGTGTTATGTATTGTCATCGTATGTTTCCATACAATGGCGAAATTGGCTCTCTTCTTTTAACCCATCCGCCACCAGGTGGAGCAGTTGCCAGCTATGGAGGGCACCTGGGGAGCAACTGGGGATAGGGTGTCCTTCTCAGAGACACCACGAGATATGCAATGACTGGGGATCGAACCCAGGACCTTCGGGTTCCAAGTCAGCTGCCCTGCCCCTACACCATCTCGGCCCCCCAATGCCTTCATCACTGCAGTTGAGGGCCCAGTACATGAATCCATCTTCAGCTTCATCCTACCAACCATCCAACCTCATGAACTTGAACTCCTCTGCTAGAAGCTCATGCTTGACTCTGAGGAAGCATTCCCCCTTTTACAAATGGCTTCAGAAAACTGACTCTTATCCCAGCTACATTACATTCTGAACCCCCCCAGTGCACGCTGAAGGTCATGGCTTGAAGACACCAACAGAAGCACATCAACGTACAAAAACCGACAACATCAGATGTTTCAATATTTTTACAGTCTTCATTCAACGAATGAGCCATGATGTTTTGTTCATGAACACCACAAACCATATTAGAGACATGGAACATCCCTGGTAGAATCCAAGCTACACTTGTACTGAGCATGCAGACGTAGCTATTGCTTTAATTGTATAGGGACCAGATAGCCCTTTAAAGTGACCCAGGCACTCCATACTCCCGCAGCACCTCCCACAGAATACCATGAGAATACTGTAACATGATCATAAGTCTTCTCAAGATCCATTAAAAACACAGATTCAAATTCCCATGATTCCTAAGATGCTCTTCACAGGTGAAGGTCTGATTCACTGTCCCACAACCCAGACAAAGTTCTGCTCCTACTGAATATGAGATTTAAGAATTGGTCGGAGCCTCCCTTCCAAAAACACTGAAATAAACTTTTCTGGGGAGGCTGAGAAGTGTGATTCTTTAATAGCTAAAACATACTCTGGCTCCCCTTAAAAAAAAAAAATAAAGACTACCACCTTGGCTTGCCACTCCGCAGGCAATGTCCCAGTTCTTCGTAAGAAATTGAAAGGATGTGCCAACTATGCCAACCCCAAAATGTCCGTAGTCTACAGCTGTGCAGTCAAACACTTGGTGTTGAACTGTGGGTATTTGTTATGAGTTCAATGACTGTGAAATCTGATCAGTCCAAGAAGTTTATTGTGGCTCCTCAGACTGATGAAGTCTTTTGGATGAAAGACGAAACGTTTCAATAAAAAGAAACTGTCTAGAGAGGACCTGACTTAATTTTGTTGGATTTTTTACCTGGATTATTGAGCATGAACTTTGATATCTGATTCATGTTGTTATACATCTCTCTAGGAGACGCTCTTCACATTTTCTTTTACATTGCATTGAAACAATTCATCTGACAAGACTTTGCTCATGTTACATTAAATAACACAGCATCTGCATAGAGCTCGATTATGTTTAATCTCAAACGTAGTCCATTCCTTAAATAGGACTGTCAAAATAGCCTTTCCTGTCCTTTGTTTTTTCCTGCCATAACTATGTGCCTGAAATTGCTGTTGAAGACATATTTCTACCTAACACACACCTGACAGGGTTTTATCACTGATATTAGATTGTTTGTAAATGGTAAATGGAGCTTATTTATATAGCACTTTCCAGCCCCCTATGAGGGGCCCCAAAGCGTTTTACAATACCAACCATCCACCCATTCATACACACATTCATACACCGGTAGCGGCAGACTGCCATGGAAGGTGCTTTCCAGTCCTACCGGGAGCAACTCTGGGTTAAGTGTCTTGCCCAAGGACACAACAACACATGGTGTGGGGAACCGGAATTCGAACCTCCAACCTTCCGATCGGGGGGACGACTGCCATTACCACTACGCCACTAATAAACGAACAACAACAACAAAAAATAGATTCAGTTTCAATTCAGTTTATATAGTGCCAAGTCACAACAGAAGTTGTCTCAAGGCACTGTACAGAAACCAACAATGTTCAGTCAGGTCATATGGACAGTTTTTTTTTGTGCTGAGACATTTCACCTTCCATCCAGAAGGCTTCATCAGACTGAAGAAACACCAAACAAACTACTTTTCTACCTGGATTATTGAGCATGCATCAGGGTACCAAACAAAACTGCTTATCCCCAAACAGCTTACTCCAAAGTGCAAAAAAAAAAAAAGTTATGTCGGTGCTAACATGGTCTCTGGGGCATGCCCTCTCCTCCGGAGCCCACCCTCTCCCTCATCGACGGTCATGTCAAACTGCTTCAAAACACCAAATTCCATGCTCAACTGTACAAAAACTGTACAAAAACATTCACATACAAAAAAAGGCCAATTAGTAAAAGTTCTATATCTAAGGAAGCCAGCAGACACATTGAATCTTCATTTCATCACAGTCTCCCATTCTGAGCAAGCAAAAAGGAGACGGTGGAAAGGAAAAACTCCCTTTAACAGGAAGAAACCTCCAGCAGAACCAGGCTCAGGACAAGTGACCATCTGCTTCGACAGCTGGCTTTGAGAGGACAGGAAGGAGAAACTAATGAACACAGAATGACAGGTCCAGGTGTAGGTGCAGGTGTACCCCCATTGGAAGAAAGACAAAAAACATGTTAAAGATAGTAATAATTACAAATACAAACAGGTAGGGTAGAGCAAGTTAAGACAGCAGCAGAGTGAGGATATGTGGTCAGTTTATTCTCCAGCAGCCTATCGTAGCATAACTAAGGGATAGCCTAGGAAACCCAAGCAAACCCTAACTATAGGATTAATCAAAAATGAAAGACTTCAAGCCTAATCCTAAAACTGGACAATGTGTCAGCCTCACAAACAGAAACTGGAAGTTGGTTCCACAAGAGAGGAGCCTGAGAACTGAAAGCTCTGCCTACCATTCTGCTTTTGGAAACTCTAGGAACCACAAGTAAACCTGCAGTCTGAAAGTGAAGTGCTCTGTTAGGAAAATATGGAACAATAAGATCTTTAATATAAGATGGAGCTAGGTTGTTGAAAGCTTTGTATGTAAGAAGTAAGATTTTGAATTCTACCAGATTTAGATAATAGAGGCTAGCCTGTATAAATAAAGGTTGAATGAATGAAAAAATAGATCCGTATTTTGTTTATGCTCTACATCTTGACCAAATTTTAGTAAAGTTTTATAGTAATTTTGTACCAAGTAAAATAATTGTTTTTAATTTCTATTTTACCTGAATTGTGCATTTTGTTAAACATTTAGTTTTTTTTTTTTTTTTTTTTTTTTTCATAATAAATGAGGTAGAACAGTTCATGGTAGAAACGTTTAATGTTTAACAGTGATTCTCTTGTGTCATGAAAAAATAAATCTGATTTGGGAAGAATATTTTTTGAGTGCATTCAAAAGTCTCTAATTTGATGTTTCTGCCTGTTTTTCAAGCATGGCCACAGCCACTTCACTCCTGCTGAGCCATCTCAGGAAAACTGTGTTCATAATGGAGACATGTGGGGTACAAAGGACTCCATAGTTTTGACCAGCATTGCCACAATCACCTCTGATAAAAGCAGCCTGAACTCTGAGCCCCCTCATACAAATGTGTCACCATCTCAGGTACAGTTTTGCATTCAAATTCTCTCTCTTTTTTTAATAATAATAATAATAATAATAATAATAATCATTTTATTTAAAAGCGCCTTTCATGACACCCAAGGACACTTAACAAACCAACACAGTCAAATTCTCTCTCTTTTTTTAAAGATCAACTAATCAATTAGGCAGTAAACTGAGAACCTGATTTACTCTTTGTGTATACTGTAGTCCTAATATTGATGTAATTATCATTCTGGACCAGTTGAAGTCTACCGGTAGTTATGGAGGTCTGACTGACAATAAAAAGGAGCGAGTTGCAATAGTCNAACAGGTAGGGTAGAGCAAGTTAAGACAGCAGCAGAGTGAGGATATGTGGTCAGTTTATTCTCCAGCAGCCTATCGTAGCATAACTAAGGGATAGCCTAGGAAACCCAAGCAAACCCTAACTATAGGATTAATCAAAAATGAAAGACTTCAAGCCTAATCCTAAAACTGGACAATGTGTCAGCCTCACAAACAGAAACTGGAAGTTGGTTCCACAAGAGAGGAGCCTGAGAACTGAAAGCTCTGCCTACCATTCTGCTTTTGGAAACTCTAGGAACCACAAGTAAACCTGCAGTCTGAAAGTGAAGTGCTCTGTTAGGAAAATATGGAACAATAAGATCTTTAATATAAGATGGAGCTAGGTTGTTGAAAGCTTTGTATGTAAGAAGTAAGATTTTGAATTCTACCAGATTTAGATAATAGATCCGTATTTTGTTTATGCTCTACATCTTGACCAAATTTTAGTAAAGTTTTATAGTAATTTTGTACCAAGTAAAATAATTGTTTTTAATTTCTATTTTACCTGAATTGTGCATTTTGTTAAACATTTAGTTTTTTTTTTTTTTTTTTTTTTTTTTTCATAATAAATGAGGTAGAACAGTTCATGGTAGAAACGTTTAATGTTTAACAGTGATTCTCTTGTGTCATGAAAAAATAAATCTGATTTGGGAAGAATATTTTTTGAGTGCATTCAAAAGTCTCTAATTTGATGTTTCTGCCTGTTTTTCAAGCATGGCCACAGCCACTTCACTCCTGCTGAGCCATCTCAGGAAAACTGTGTTCATAATGGAGACATGTGGGGTACAAAGGACTCCATAGTTTTGACCAGCATTGCCACAATCACCTCTGATAAAAGCAGCCTGAACTCTGAGCCCCCTCATACAAATGTGTCACCATCTCAGGTACAGTTTTGCATTCAAATTCTCTCTTTTTTTTTTAAAGATCAACTAATCAATTAGGCAGTAAACTGAGAACCTGATTTACTCTTTGTGTATACTGTAGTTCTAATATTCATTCATTCATTCAACCTTTATTTAGTCAGGTAAATCTTTTGAACCTCATGGGCTCATTTACGAAAGCGACCTGCTAAAACTAAAGAACAATGAACAGCAATGGTAGAATTTCCTTAAACAATAAACAAACAAACAAACAATAAACAATAGAAAACAAAAGAGAGGAAAAAAAAAAAACAACAATTTTTTTTTTTTTTTTTTTTAACAAAGTATCAAAAAACTAGCAAAACATTATAAGGTAAACGTATAGAATCAAAGACAGGAACAAATCTGCATTGGTTTCAATGAATTGAAAGTCAGAGTCAGAGTCAGGCTTGAATATTGATGTAATTATCATTCTGGACCAGTTGAAGTCTACCGGTAGTTATGGAGGTCTGACTGACAATAAAAAGGAGCGAGTTGCAATAGTCGAGCCTGGATGCAATCAATGCATGACTTACTGTCTCTAGGTTATTTTTGGACAATATGGGCTTCAGCTTAAACAGGATTTAACAATCATGTTTACATTATAGTTGAGTTTCAAAGAAGGGTCAAATATCACTCCCAGATTAGTGACTCTTTGTTTCACTAACGGTGCCAGAACGTACAGGTCGATGCAGTGGTTGCATGGTTGAACAGTCATGTGTCTTGGACACTTGGGCGAAGAGAGGGCAGAACAGTCAATTGACTACCACCATGTGGCAGGGGGCTGCTGAACAGATCTAGTAAACAAACGCATAGTGAGGGTGAACTGGGAATTTCTGATGGAGCATCCTGCCCGTGCGATCTTCAGCTCGCACTGTGAGAATTTTTCACATGTCCGCAGGGAGGTCGACGACATCAAACTTGAATGTGTCATGTTCAGAGCTTCTATTGCAGATGTGGCTTTCAGGAGTTGTGGTCTGAAGCTCATTGGTACCTGCCATGGTGTCAACCAAAGTATCCATTGGTGGACCTTAGTGTTGATGAAGGTCATCAAGCCAAAGAAGGTGGCTTTAGGGTTTGGCTTTCATGAAGGACACCTGAAGCAACTGTAACGTACAGGGTATCCAGAAGGACTGCAGCTTTTGTGGTTGCAGATGAAAAAGATTGGGGAAGCCATGAAGAAGGATTTTCGGGTGGTGTTAAGGAGTTTCTGGCAAACCGTTGAGCGACTCAGAGAAGGAAAGCATGCTCCTTCCCAACTGTGCTTTGTTTAGGTGGGGAAGTACTGTCCTGGACTGGGAATATTGTTGGGCAATAAAAGGAGCACTTTGATGATTTCCTTCATCCGTCCACCATGTCCATCTTTGAGGAAGCAGAGTCTGAGGACTTGAGAGAAGACGAGTCCATTACTATGGCAAAGGTCCCCATGCTATTCAAAAAGCTTCCTGGTTTTAGTGTTAGGGCTGGATGAGATTTGTTCTGAGATGCTGAACAACTAGTCAAATTAACAGATAACAGACTAAAGTTTGATGTGATAGTAGATGATAGACATTCTAAACACTTATTCTGACACAGCAAGGTTGTAGGTTGTCATTTCACTCGTCTTTTCAGTGTTACGTGTCAAAAATGGTGTGTTTTTAGATTAACCCAGTATGCAGGCAGGTAGGACTCGGAGGCACGAGGAGTGAAATAAATAAAATACTTTAATGATACAAAATAAAGATGTTGATGTGGCAGCTACTTACAAAACCTAGGAACGAGATAAAACCATGGAACCAGGAGATGAGACGAGACAAGACACCAGAGGAACACAGACGATGCTCCGACGACGAACAACACAAGGACGCAGACTTGTATACATGCAGTAATCAAACTAAATCACAAACACCTGGACCAGACACGTAGACAGGGAAACCAGAAGGTGTAGTTATGAGAACTGACCAACAGAGGGTGCCATCCCTACAGTATCCTTCCCCCAAGGACGCCCCCTAGCATCCCCCCAAAATCTCCCCCAAAGAACTAGGGTTGGTGGAGGGAGGAACTGCAAGGATGGCGGGCACAAGAAAACAAAAGGACAAGAAACCAAAAACTGACAGGGACAGAGCCTGGGATGAATACTAAACACGGAAACTAAACCTGAGAAAAAACACAAAGTACATGGGGGTGGCCGGGAGGCCGTCCATCACGAAGAGCAGTCAAAGGGGGCGGCCGTGAGGCCATCCAACTTCACGAAGAGAAGTCTCAGGGGGGCGGCCGGGAGGCCATCCATTACAAAGAGCAGTCTTAGTGGATATATATCTCCACTCACCCAGCACACTCACTCTTTGCCCCACTCCCCTCAGGACGGAGGTTGAGGAGCATCAAATGTAGAACCACTAGACTGAGGAACAGCTTCTACCCTGAGGCTGTTAGACTCATGAATGAATAAATAAAAATAAAATAAAAATAAACACTGCAAAATATCACATCATGCTGATGCTGATCTGTTTTCTTGTTGCTGTGTTCATCTGTGACCATCTGCTCATACAGACTCATGTTCGTGCTGCTGTTTATAATGATGTTTTTCCACTATATTAGGGCTTAGTGTATTACTAGTTGATGTTTTTCTTAGTTAATTCTAGATGTTATTACTGTTTTTCTCTTGCATTTGTTGTTGGATGTAACTGGGACCCCGTGTACATAATCTCGTTTTCATCACATGTACCACATGCGGTGCAAATGACAATAAAGACTCTCTGACTCTCTGACTCTGACTCTGACTTAGGGGGCGGCCGGGAGGCCATCCAGAATGATACAGCAGGTCCAGTGGGTGACCAATAACTATAGTCACCCTGAGAGTCCATGACCGACCAGGACACAGGATGGAATGGGGAGACCATTTCTTCAGCTGCTTGCCAGGCGACACAAGAACCTCTAGCTGGTGACACGGGGGCCTAGGGAACTGCTGCTGGAGACACGGGGGCCTTGAGAGCTGCGGTTGGCAACATAGGGTCTTGAAGGACTGTAGCAGGCGACGTGGAGAACAGTGGAGTCACTGCAGCAGGCGACGTCAAACATTGAGGAGCCTCTGCAGCAGGCGACGAGGAGAGTAGAGTCTTCTTCAGCAGAGTCTTCATTGGCAGAGTCTTCGTCGGCAGAGTCTTCGTCTGCAGAGTCTTCGTCGGCAGGGTTAGGAACTGAAGTGGAACCCACCAGAGGCAAAGTTGTGGCGTCGGCAGACCGGGGACCCGCCCTGGATGTCGAGGCATTGGCGGACCGGGGACCCTCCATGAAAGTCAAGGCATCGGCGGACCGGGGACTCTCCGTGGACGTCGAGGCATCGGCGGACCTGAGGCCCTCTGTGGACGTCGGGGCGAGTTGAGACGCTGAAGATGCTGGAACTGCTGGCGACGCAGGACCCACAGGACCCGCTGGAGATGCTGGAGACTCGACCATGGCACAAGGAGAGAGGGAGTCAGAGAGGTCTTGATACTCTACTTTCAGAATCTTTACCAAGGCTAATATTTGGGTGAGGTCTGGGATCTGCAGCAAGCTGGGTCTAGACGTGAGCAGGCTCTCCATAATGGTGTAGGTATCACGTCTATACTGAAGGTCAAATTTAATAGCAGCAGCATCAAAAAGTCTTTGAAGCTGTTTGAAAACAACAGCGACATCAGGTATCCATTCACTGGAGCCCCTTATGGTAGTAAGGAAGTCTGTCCGCTCCTCTGGAGAGTGGGGGCTCTGGGACCTCCTTCCTTGCGAGAGCCTCCTTGGCTCTTTAGCTATGTGTACTGCAGACGTGTGGGGGCTCGGACACTCCCCCTCTGAGAAAGTCTCCCTTGAGCTTTCGCAGAGCCTGTCTGACAGGCAGGCAGACAGGGGCTTTGGTACTTCCCCCCCCTTTGATATTCTCCCCGGCTCTTCTAACAGTTTGGGAGGAGAAACTGAAGGAGGAAGGAGCTGAACCTTGGAAATGTCCATCAATTTTGTCCGACGACTCCTCTGGCGGCGACGTGAACCAGAGACAGGGCCGGACCAGAACTCCTCTGGCTCAGAGTCGTCGTCATCGGAGACGGACCACAAAGAACACACTCGTGGGGTACTGTGGGAAGAAGCCGGTCCGAAACCTACGTGACCGCCTTTCAACTTCTTCCCCTCCTCTTCCTCTACCATGAGTGATGTTGGAAGGATCTCCACCTCGGGGCTGTGGTGTTTCCGGACGGGTTCGGTTCGGAACCCGCTCACATGAATGATGGTTGCTTCCTCATAAGCTGGAGCTGTTCCTTTCAGCCACCGGGTGGTCCTATTTTTCCGGTCCTTTTGCTCGCAGGGTTCTTTTAATGGTCGGGGCATACTGTCAGGAGCGGTGTGTTGTTTAGATGAACCCAGTATGCAGACAGGTAGGACTCAGAGGCACGAGGAGTGAAATGAATAAAATACTTTAATGATACAAAATAAAGATGCTGACGTGGCAGCTACTTACAAAACCTAGGAACCAGAGAAAACAATGGAACCAAGAGACGAGATTAGACAAGACACCAGAGGAACTCAGACGGTGCCCCGATGACAAACTACACAAGGACGCAGACTTATATACACACAGTAATCAAACTAAATCACAAATACCTGGACCAGACACGTAGACAGGGAAACCAGAAGATGTAAGGATGGGGACTGACCAACAGAGAGTGCCATCCCTACAGCATGGAGGACACGTACAATGCCTTTGGAGTGGTAAACTGGGATAGTGGTTACCATTTTTGAAAAGGGAGACTGGTTAGTGATAGTAACTATCATGGAATCACAGTTGTCAGCCTTCTCGGGAAAATGTACTCCAGGATGTTGGAAGGAAAGCTTCAATTGATTGTCGAACCTTAGATTGAGGAGGAACAGTCTGCCTTTTATTCTGGTTGTGGAACAGTGGACCAGACCTTTATTTATGCCGAGTTGCTTAGGACCATGCCCAGGGCTCAGGATCAGGTGGCTTATGACCCATGAGTCTGTGTTTTGTAGACCTGGAAAAGACACATGACTGTGTTCTGTGAGGATTCTGCAGGAAAATTGTGTGCCAGGATTAAGTTTTCATTCAACCTTTATTTAAACAGAAAAGTTACATTGAGCCTCGAAAACTCATTTACAAGTGAGATCTGTTGGACAGACTTTAAGAACTATCCAGTCCCTGTATAACTAAATCAGGAGCTGTGCTCACATTCTTGGCACAAAGTCAAGCTCATTTTCAATTTAGGCTGGACTCCACCAGGGCTATCCCTTGCCCCCAATCCTGTTTGTGTTGTTCATGGACAATATCTCAAGACACAGTTGTAGTGAGGAGAAATGAAGAGCTCCATCATCCCTGGAGGTGGGGGTACAAAGTAGAGCCATTGTTCCTTCCTATTGAAAGAAGTCTGTCTAGATAGTTTAGGCATCTCATTAGGATGCCTCCGTTTGGAGTTTTTTTGGACATGTCCCTTTGGATAGAGACCCTAGCACAAACCCATAACTTGCTGGTTAGATTATATATTTTCTCTGGCCTGGAGGTGTCTTATGGTCCCTTAGGAGGAGCTGGAGAATGTTGCTGGGGAGAGGGATGTCTTGGTTTCTCTCTGGGACCTGTTGCCTCCATGACCCAACTATGGATAAGTGGTAGAATATGGAGATGCAGTTAAGAAATAATTTGGTGTGGGAGTAGATGAGACTGATCCCCAAGAGATATTGTGAGTGCTAAAAGATTACGCTAGTTACAGTACACTCAGGGTCTTTCTTTACTATTAGGAGTAAATTGGTCTCATAAACCAATAGACATATTTTAATGATACTTTTCATCAAAGCTGGGCACCGCTAATTAAAAAATTAGTTCCACAATTTCTAAAACGCTTATTAATTTTTTTAGGTCCACAATTTCAAATGCACAAAGGCCTTATCAAAATTAGGGGAAGCTAATCTAATCCGCTATTTATATTCAACAATTTGTAGCCAGCAACGTTTTGCAATATCTGCACCACACTGCCAACTACAGGCGTATAAACTAATATACACCTCACCTTGCCCTACTTTTTAACAGCGATTCGCTCCGGGTGTCATCTATTAAAATACAACTTTCACTCAGGGTCCAAAATTTTAAAAGTTGTTTAATGTGTGGAATGCTTTTCGACTGCTTCTTTGTCCTTTTTTTGTTTGTTTATTGTAGATTTTTCATTAAAAATGCATCGATAAACTTATTTTTAACTGTTTTCTGGAAAACTGAAGTGCCCTGCAATGCATTATGGGTATACAGATGACGAAGGTGCTATACAAATAAAGTTTATTGTTTATTATTTAATGATTTATTTTTAAGCCACAAAATGAAAAAGCTGTGAATTTGTGCTTGTTAATTTCTGTGCACATGTCATGTGCATGCATGAAAACCTTGATTTTCTTTGGAAAGAAATAAAGAAGAAATAAAAAAACATTTCCAGACACTATTTTACTGTATTACTGAAAAAACACATCTACTCAAAAATTGTGGTGGCCATGAGTAAATAAACACAATGTGATTAAACAAATATATAAAAATATAAAAAGTATATACACAACAAAATGCCTATAAAACATAAGCTGGTGAAAATTCTCAGTCGTCCAGGACATGATAAAATCAAAAAAGGCGTTCAATACAAGATCAACTGGACTTTATTTGTTGCAGAAAACGTTCAGAATGGCAGCTGTGAGACTGAAGTTTTATGCGTTTTATTAGTATAAAACTTCTTCTCAGTCTTACAGCTGCCATTCTGGATTGAAAAAGCCTTTTGGATAAAGGGTGAAACGTTTTCTGCAACAAATAAAGTCCAGTTGATCTTGTATTGAACGCCTTTTTTGATTATAAAACATGAGAAATAGAAAAAAAATGTTTTTAGTCACTTAGTGTAACAGTTTTATTCCCTGCCCTTCCTCAACTTCAGGCTACTCTGACTGTTCTTCTGTGCTCATCTCCAGCTGCACTGGAGGGGATGGGTGTGTTATATTTGGTGAACAGATCGATGAGTACCTGCTCACCCAAAAAGGCAGCATCGGTCAACACCACGTTTAAATCTCAAATACACGGGTGTGTCGCCACGGCATTTATACATGATGAAAGTAACCCAAATACATAAAACTAACGACTCGCCGTCGAATGGTCGACACAAAACGCACAATAAAATCCTTCGGCCACGTTAATTTGGCTTGAAACAGCTGGGTTTTCTAAGGATTTCCATTAGTAACCCACAACCAACCGGCAGACAGTTAGCGTCTATAGGTACTCAACAGATTTAATGAAAAGTAATAAAAATACATGAAAATAACGACTCACCGTCGCGTGGTATACACAGAACACAAAATAGAATCCCCCGGCCGCGTTAATTTGGCTTGAAACAGCTGGGTATTCTAAGGATTTGTCCAAGTACCCAGCACAAACAGCTAGCCACGGAATTAGCCTCTGAGTTCACCTCTAACCCGGAAGCTGTCGAGATGGAATAGTCCATTTTTAGTAGGGGGATAATGAAATCAACCGTTTTTTAAATTGCTTATTTAATGATTGTTTTCATCGTAACTATAATTATTTTTATGTTAAATGTAGATTAACAAGCAGGATCAATGTTAGGAATTAGGTGACTGGCCGGGGCGCGGCGGGGCCGGGGCCTCATGCTGATGGGATCCCCAGGCATTTACCTACATGGTAGATCCCCCCCTCTGCTCCCTCCCCCCTCCAACCCTCCCTCACCCTCACACCCTCCTCCTCTCTGCTGTTTACGGTAGGGAAAAAGGTAAAACAAGCAGCATTATGAGCTTGTAAATAAGTTTATTGGTTTTTACTGATAGATAATTAGTTATTAGCGGTACTGCATTTTAAATAAAAATAGCAGAAATCCGCTTATGAATTATAAAAGTTAGTCAATTCACAAAAACGCTGACAAAAAGTTTAGGTCCACTGTAAGCGGAATAGCGATTTAGCGCTCCCCTAGCGGTCTGTGCCCACCTTTGCTTTTCATTTAATGAAGGTCCTGCTACAACTAATCAATACTAGGCAAAAAAAAAAACAAACAACCCCAGCTATGATCTAGTCAAATTAACAGATAATAGGCTAAAATTTGATGTGATAATAGCTGAGAGACATCGTAAACACTTATTCACAAAACAATCCCTAAAGATTCTACAATATCAAATGAGATTGTACTTTTCCTGGATTTGAACAAAACATCTATAACTGTCCTTTTTCTAAAAAAGTTGTATGGTCCTCTGGACATTCAAAAAACAAAACAAAACAAATAAATTGTAGAAACGTTTCGTCTTTCCTTCAAAAGACTTCTTCAGTCTGATGTGCTGTATTCAGCTCTTATAAATAGCACCTTCTCCTAGTGGATCAACAAGTTTGCTGCTGACAGCCAAAACCAACTGCTCACACAATTAAGGAGGACCATCAGCCAAACGATGGATCATTAGCACCCTGATGATTGCTTGCTATTCACAAGAGGCTGAGTGATACTAGCAATAACAGCATTGTAAGAGGGGGACAGTTGAACATGGAGGCTTCCATTTCTGTTTAATGATGAACAGTTTATTTTCACAAAGATGGCCTCCTTTACTCCTCTCTCAAACCATTGTTCCTCTCTATCAAGGATGTGAACATCTTCATCCCTGAAAGAGTGACCGCTGGCCTGGAGATGAGTGTAGACCGCAGAGTCCTGACCTGATGATGTTGATCTTCTGTGCTGGGCCATCCTTTTGGCCAGTGGCTGTTTAGTTTCCCCGATGTAAGACTGATCACAGCCCTCCTGACACTGAACAGCATACACAATATTACTCTGTTTGTGCCAGGGGACTGGATCTTTGGGAGGAACCAGTCTTTGCCGTAATGTATTTTGGGGTTTAAAAGCCACTCGGACGTTATGTTTAGAAAATAAACGTCTCGGTTTCTCGGAAACTCCCTCAACATACGGAATGACCATTGATCTGAGTTCCTTCTTTTCACCTGATGGCTGGCCAGAGTCCTGTTTGGGTTTCTTCTCTGCTTTCAGGAAGGCCCAGTTAGGATATCCACATTGCTCTAGAGCCTGTTTTGTGAGTGATTTCTCCTTCTGCCTGGCTTTTGAGTTAGTGGGGACCCTGTCTGCTCTGTGGTACAGAGGCCTGATGACTCCTAATGTGCTCCAGAGGGTGATGGGAGTCAAACTGCAAATTCTGGTCTGTGTGGGTGGGTTTGCGGTACACCTCAGTTTGAAAATATCCTCCATCAGAAACTGAGACCTCACAGTCCAAGAAAGCCAGCCTGCCATTTTTTACATCTTCTCGTGTGAACTTGATATATTTATCCACAGAGTTGATGTGATCAGTGAAATGTTGGACTTCCTGAGATTTAATTTTAACCCAGGTGTCATCAACATACCTGAACCAATGACTTGGTGGTCTCCCTGAAAAGGATGTCAAGGCTCTCTTTTCTACCTCCTCCATGTACAGGTTGGCAACAATAGGAGAAACTGGAGACCCCATAGCACACCCATGTTTCTGCCTATAATATTGCTCCCCATATGTGAAGTAGGTTGACTGCAGGCACAGTTTCAAGAGTTGACACAGTTGTTCTGTGGAAAGTGTGGTCCTGCTGCTCAGAGTGGTGTCTGATTTTAACCTTAAACAGACCACCTCTACTGCCTCATCAACAGGAATGCACGTAAAGAGTGATGTGACATCAAAAGAGACCATTGTTTCATCAGTCTCCATGATGACATCCTTCACCTTATCTACAAAGTCCATGGTGTTCTGTATGTGGTGTTCTGAGCTGCCAACTAAAGGGATTAGTACTAGTAGTATTAGACGCCAGATATTTGGAAACATTGTAAGTGACTGCGTTAATCATGTTAACAATTGGTCTTAAAGGTACACCTTGTTTGTGAATTTTAGGTAAACCATACAGACTAGGTGTCGCCTCCCCTGGGTACAGTCTGTGGTACAGAATACGGTCAATAGCCTTGTCCTGCTCCAAATGTTTCAGGTAATCTATCAATTTATTATTGTAACCACTTCCTGGATCTCTTTTCAGTGGCTCATAAGGGGTTAAGTCACTAAGGAGTGTCATATCTTTCTCATGATAGTCTGAATACAGCACCTCAGACTGAAGAAGTCTTTCGGACGAAAGACGAAACGTTTCTACCATTTTTTGTTTTGTTTTGTTTTTTGAATGTCCAGAGGACCAGACTTAACTTTTTTAGATTTTTCTAGCTGGATTACTGAGCATGCATCAGGATATTTTGTCCTTTTTCATTACAAGATGATTTTAGTTCAAAATTCTGGCATGTAAGGTGTCAGGCTGTTAATCCACCAGAATTTTTATTGCTTATGAAGCAGATCAGAAATTCTGTTAATATTCAGCATTTCTATTGTGTCATGTTACAGTATCTGGTTAGAAAAGTCTAAAATGTTATACAAACAGACATGCTGATGATACAGAGAGGTCGTGCAGTAAAATTAAGCTGCTGGCCTCCCTTCTCTTCATGATAAATGCTGGCATTGTCGGACGTGGACACAAAGACTCCTTGTTTGTTCAGGGTTTGTAAAAGCTCCATTTTGTCTCATCAGAGCGACGCCAACCAAATGCCAAGAGCTCTGTTTGTGTCTGCCTGTTCTCAGATTTCCTGTTAACCCCACTTGATCCATAATGTTGGTAATGTAAGACATGTTGCATAAGTATTTAGTTATTTTAGAGAACATATTTGCTTCTGAATCAGTAACTGTTACATGTTGTGAACATATGTTTTTTAAGTCATGCTATCAACATGTGTATTTGGTCAGACCATCATATTTGAGCAAATTTTGAAAATTGTTTACTTTTTCTCCAGACATTTGTGTCACTGAAAAGACTGAATGCCAAACATTCCTTGACAAAATGCTTTTTGCCACACTGCCTTTCATGGCAGAGTTTTAAGTAACAGTTGTAGCTTTTTTTGGTCAAATCTTTGAAATGTGCAATATCATGATATAACAAGATGCCACGCTATAATATGTGACGTGAATTACTCTCAAGATACTGTCACATAAAATTTGATCTATTTGTAAAACTGACAATTACAGCCTTTTTGTGTTGGTTAATGTTCGTTGATTGGCACTGTCAGCCTCCTACAAGTGGGTTGGCTTAAAAAGTTAATGCGCACAAAATGAATACTCACTAAATCCATGACATACTTTTTTTAGGCCCTTTTCAATAATTTTGCTGGTCCTTTGGCTAAATTGAGCTTAGCCATGTTACCAAACCCATGTTTGTTTTGATGTGACCAAAGTTAGTAATATCGGAGGCTGTTTTGCCTTTAACTTGTCTATCACTTTTCCAGGATGTCCAGCTGTCGGGTATGACTTGTCACTGGCTTTGTGGCCAGCACATCACCAGCATCAAGACAGTGGCGTGGATGATAACCCTCAGCGACGCACTGCACAACTTCATTGATGGTCTGGCCATCGGTGCGTCTTTTACCGTGTCAATACTGACGGGGTTCAGTACGTCCACCGCCATTGTCTGTGAGGAGTTTCCCCATGAGCTGGGTTAGTGAGAAGTACAGAAAATTAACCCACTACTTTTATCATGTTGTGCAAGACTTTAAGAATATCCTTCATAAGCCAAACATTAATTACAAACCCAAATCTTTTTTTCTAATTGTTTTCCATGATCAAAATGGCAGCATTTATTTCTTCCCCATGAAAAGTCAGAGTCAAGAGTTTATTTAATTTGTCATTCCACCACATGTGGTACATGTGGTGGAATTAAATTTTTTTACATAGGGTTCCAGTTACATCCAACAATAAAATGTAAAAGAAAATCAGTAATAAGATCTTAGATATGAACGTAGAAAAACATAAACTAAAAATATGCTAAGCACTAGTAGTATAAAAACATTACGTCGAATAGCAGCACGAACATGAGTCTGTGTGAGCAGATGAGCACAAATGAACACAGCAACATGAAACAGATCAGCAGCAACATGGAACAGATCAGCAGCAACATGATGTGATTTTTGACAGTGATTATTGTTAGATATTCATGAGTCTAACAGCCTCAGGGTAGAAGCTGTTCCTCAGTCTAGTGGTTTTACACTTAATGCTCCTTAACTTCCTTCCTGAGGGGAGCAGGGCAAAACGTGTGTGTGTGCTGGGTGAGTGGGGTCCTTCATGATGCAGGTGGCCCTCTTCCTGCATCTAGTGGAGTCTGTGATGGTGGGGAGGCTGATACCAACAGACTTCTGTGCAGCCTTCACCACTCTCTGCAAAGACTGAAAATAACCTTGTCAAGCCTTGCTTGTGAGAGAAATTTTAGCTATCCAACTTATTCCTAGCCCCCATGGCACCTTGCATGAATTATGGATGTGATTTCTGGCACAGACCTGTAGTGGTACACCTCTTTCTCTGAAAACTTTCAGTGATAAATCTTTTTCTTGGAAAACCTTCAGGAAAGGACATTGAACACTGTTATCCCATTAATTTGAATCAAGGACACAAATTATCTCAACAAGAGACTTTTTTATTTTTGTTCTAATTCAAATAATCAAAAGAATAACATTCTGTTACTGTATTATCATTATTATTTTCAATATGTTGATAATCAAAAGGACTCTGTTTAAATCGAAGGACAGGTCAAAATGATATTTCAGTATTTGTTTAAAAGTGTTGACAGTGAAATCAGTTTTAATCATAAACTGGCGTCTACTTTCTAACAATCTCCTGAACTCGACTAACCTCCTCCTACTTCCTGACTTCTACTAACCAATAGGGAAGGAGCGAGTATCAGGAAGTCAAGCTCTCTTTAAAAGCTCTCACTTCCTTGAACTCTTCAGTTGAGTGAAGAAGTCGAGTCGTGATCTTCTTGGACTCAGCCTCTGAGCTGTTGGACGTTGGCCATGAGTCAAAGGCCTCGTTTCTCAGCTAGGATTTGTAACACGCCATTGTACTTCCGACTGAGCTTCAAAGCTCCAAAACCTTTGAATAAAGATTCCTTCTGAGGAATATTTTATTTTGGAAACCAACCAGAACTGATGTTACTTCTGATCGATCAGGCGGACACAGGAGATGCTGGAAGGTAACACGCTAAGGCTGGAAGCCCTCTCTTAGCGGAGCCTTGACTGACTGTCTTTGCAAGGTAACGAGTTGTTGATGTTACTAAGCATACCTGCGTTTAGCTGGCAATCGCATGGAAGAGCTGCCAGGTTGAACTTTACTCAGTCATTTCCCTTCCCCTCTTCCTCCTATTTTCTTATCTTTGCCAGTAACATTAAGCTAAAGTGCCTTCAGATATAAGTTATTTAAGATCTCATAACTTGATTCTGTTGTTCCTTAAATATACGTCGGCTAGTAGAAATTAAGGATGAGTGATTTCCATCTGTTTGATGTTAAATTATAGGAAATTGATTAGAACCAAATCAAAGTGTACATGTATGATGTTATTTTAATGATCTGTTAAATAAATGACCGCATTTCCTTGATGGGTCAAATATAATAACGTTTCATGTCGCTTACATAGCTCATCTGGTCACACAAGAATTTGTTTAATCCAAAAAGAAGAGAATCCGTGAATAAATGAACAATTATTATTCTTGAACTTGAACTAGTCTTGAATAACCAATTAAGGTTGTGACAGGTTAAACTACCTGACATCCTACAGACCACAACCTGCATTTGTTTATTCAAATTCAATTCAATTCAAAAATACTTTATTAATCCCAAAGGGAAATTAAATGTTGTTGTTACTCGTTATCATTGTTTCATTAAGAGCTGTTATAGATACTGGTGGCTGTAGACAGGAAGGATCTCTTATAAATCCGTCCCACAGCGGATCCGAAGAAACTAGCCGCAGATGCTCTCAAATTCATCTACCCAGATTCGGCTGGCCTCTTTGTTCCTCCAGACTGCAGGACTGCCTGAATGCCAGACAGAACTCCTCCCAGAGCTGTGGCCACTCCTCCTAGCAGCCTGCCGAGCTCCTCGTTGCTGCAGACAGCCAGGTGCAGGTGCCGGGGGATGATCCCAGTCGTTCTGCTGTCACGAGTTGCATCTCCTGCCATTTTCAGGATCTCTGCAGGCACTTGAGCACAGCTGGCAAGGAGACAGGAATGCATCTACGACACCTCTTTTTCATCTCATTTGATATTTGGGGCTGTAGCTAAGATATGTGTGAACAGAACGAGTTAATGTAGTTTCTCTGAGCATTGTAGATTTAATTTAAACGTAGGAACACCACCTGTCAGAGCTCCACTGTCGTGTTTTGCCATTAGGAGTGTTGAACCCAATTGCAGAAGGATGACGGGAGGCACGTGAAAACTCAAAAAGTTTTTATTTACAAAAACAAAACAAAGCAAAGGCTGATGGGGCAGCATACTTACTAATAAACTGGACACAGGACAAAGGGCAGAACAAGCACCATGAGGACAATCCCGAGACAAAGACAATACACTAGTGAACTGAATATATACACACATTGATTAGGACAAAGACAGACACCTGCGGTGATTAATAAGACACAGGTGAGAACAGGTGCTGACACAAGGAAGGAAAAGACTGAGAGCTGGAAACAGATAGAGACAGGACCAAAATCCCACAGTGCCCCCCACTCAAGGGACGGCTCCAGACATCCCAAGGACGAGCAACATCCAACTTGGGTGGGAGGTGGGACAAACATAGGACATACCAAGAAACATAGGACCAAAGAATAAAAAAAAAAACGGCAGGCACAAACCCTGGGGAACACCAAACACAAAAACCCAAGACCCCAACCCAGAGTTTGTTTATGTTTATTAATTTTTTCTTTTTTTTTATACAAAAAACACAATACAAGACAATCCCATAAATGATAACGTACAAAATGTAAAAAAATGAAAGGTAGCAGAAAGAAGAAAAAATCTTATTATATCTGCCCCTTTTTTCAAACAATCAGTTTAAAAAAAAAAAAATCTTCCAGTAAGGCAGAGTCAAGGTGGATGGTCAGGAGACCGCCCAAGGAAGGTCTGGGGTTCCGACAGGTGACCTGGTAACTGTCCCCAATGAGGCATGGAATCAGGAGGGCGGCCTGGAAACCATTCACCCCCAGGGCAGAGCTCCGGTGGGCAGCCAGGGTACAGTCCATCAGCAGGCCGCAGGGGTGTCCACCTGTGTCTTCTTGGACTCAG
Source organism: Garcialebias charrua (assembly GCA_038048925.1). Taxonomy (NCBI): domain Eukaryota; kingdom Metazoa; phylum Chordata; class Actinopteri; order Cyprinodontiformes; family Rivulidae; genus Garcialebias; species Garcialebias charrua. The sequence continues at coordinate 26,666 of JBBPBX010012045.1, read as the reverse complement.
GCAGATCAGTACCTTCAGAGCCAAACCAAGGGTGAGGATGGCGGACGAACCAGGGGCGAAGACCTCAGGCGGGCTGGGATCTTCGGCAGATGAACCAGGGACATAGAACTCAGCCGAAGAGCCAGGAATGGGAACCTCGAGCAGACCAGGAGTGAAGACTGTAGATGATCCGGAGTCTGCAGGCGACTAGTCGGGTGAAGAGACTGCAGACGAGTCGGGTTTAGCAGGCGACGAGTCGGGTTCTGCAGGTGAAGAGACTGCAGATGAGTATGGTTCTGCAGTCGACGAGTTGGGTGAGGCGCCTGCAGCTGAGTTGGGTGAGGGGTCTGCAGCCGACGAGTCAGGCGAGGGGTCTGCAGCCGTCGAGTCAGGCGAGGGGTCTGCAGGCGTCGAGTCGGCTGAGGGGTCTGCGGGCGTCGAGTCGTCCAATGGGTCTGTAGCCGTCGAGTCGGCCGAAGGGTCTGCAGCCGTTGAGTCTGCAGCCAAGGAGTCCGGCGATGGGTCTGCAGGTGGTGAGTCCGGCGTGGGGTCTGTAGGTGGCAAGACTAGAAGAGCCGGAGCAGGGGGCGAGACCAGAAAAGCCGGATCGGGTGATGAGACCAGAAGAATTGGAGCAGGAGGTGAGACTAGAGGCTCTGCAGCTGGAGGGACCCAGCAACTGAGTTGGGGGCTTCAGGAACAGAGCTAGCTGATTCGGGCAGAGAGAGGGCTTGGGTCCCATGTCAACCTCTCTTTCTGCAATGGTGAGGAGTCAGAGTTACAGCAGGTGGTGGAGGAGTCAGAGTTTTAGCAGGTGGTGGAGGAGTCAGAGTTGCTGCAGGTAGTGGAGGAGCCAAGAGAGCTGCTGAAGAGACATCCTCAGGCGGGCAAGAGTGAGGAGCATCTGCCTGGACCTCCTCGCGGTTGGACGGATGCAGGTACATCGCCACCACAGAAGCCAGCCATTGTTTCAGCTCTTCCAACAAGGGAGGGCTGTACTGCTCCTCCAGCAAGTGGGGGCATGGGTTCCTCTCCCCCAGCAAACTCCATCCTCACTCCTCTAGCGAGCGAGAGCCAGACAGCTCCTCTAGGGAGCATGGGGACCTCCCCCGCAGTGAAATTTTCTGCCGTTCCTCTGGTGACTGAGAGTTGGGCTTTACCTCCGCTCGCAAGATTCTCCCCTTTTTGCGCTGGGTTCAGGGAGGACCGGCGGTTCGCCCCCTTCTCTCAGGCGATTGTCCGTGACAGCCAGGAGGAGAACGCGGAGGAGGTGGGCAGCGGGGTGCAGTAGCGTGACGAGCAGATGAGGAAGAGTGAGATGGAGAAGCTGAAGACCCGGGTTTAATGGCCAGGCGGGTCCCCCAAAATGGATTCTTCTTCCTCTCTTCCCATCCTCTGTCACGCTGAGTGGTCTTATCCACCTCACGGGCCAAAAATCATCATCATCCTACTGGGTTCAGAGTTGGTCTCGGGATTCTGTCATGTTTTGCTGTCATGAGTGTTGAACCCAATTGCAGGAGGATGAAAGGAGGCACGTGAAAACTCCAGAAGTATTTATTTACAAAAACAAAACAAAGCAAAGGCTGACGGGGCAGCGTACTTATTAATAAACTGGACACAGGACGGAGGGCAGAACACACACCATGAGGACAATCCCGAGACAAAGACAAGACACCAGTGAACTGAATATATACACACACTGATTAGAACAAAGACAGACACCTGCAGTGATTAACAAGACACAGGTGAGAACAAGTGCTGAACACAAGGAAGGAAAACACTGAGAGCTGGAAACAGACAGAGACAGGACCAAAATCCCACATCCACAACAGGACAATATAATCATACCACTGTCTGCCGAGGACAAGAGATGGAGGACGACCTGAAGAAGTGGCTGCAGATTACATCTACTAGCATATTTAGCTACTTCATTGACTCAATTCTTCTGACAGTGAAACAATGAACAACATGAAAATTGCTGAGATGTATTAGTATCTACACAGTACAGTAATAAGGTCAGTCGTGTTTTTGTAAAAGAGGTGGGACACAATCTTATAAATCAGACACAGAGCCCAGCCAATGCCTTAAAGTCCTCCATCACTGAGCTTGGGTTAATTCCAGAGAAAACCGTAATACTGAAGATGAACAAATACAAAGTACTGTACTATAATGCTGTGACCTCCATACACTTAAAGTCATACCTGATATTCTCGTCACTGTTTTCTATCCTTCTGAGGATCCGACGTCTCTTCTCCGGTGGTTTATTGTAGTCCAGACACAAAGTAGGATGTAGGTTTTCCTCCGTCGGCTGTTTCTCAACAAAGTGAAATGAGCTCACAGAGTTTTGGGTGGTCTCTTCAAGTTCACATTTTTCAGACACTTTCTTCTTAAGTCCTCATCCGTAGGTAGACGATGGAAACTATACCTGTTTTCACAGGAACACTCTTTGTTTTTGGTCCGTGTTCAAAACACTGTGTTATGAAGGAGGCTATGTGTGTTAATGTGCAAAAGTGTAGTCCTGACATGTTTTTAAACTCTTTTTCATAATCAATATCATCAGCTCTATATATAAAGAGCTTTAACACAGCCACAACTGAAACAAAGTGCTTAACATCAGTTACAAACAAGATAAAAGAAAGCATAAAAACAGATCTACAAAACTAACACACAGTGAACTAAAAACTAAATTTAAAATACCATAAAATGACCAAGTTAAACAGGTAAAATCAATACCAATAAAAATGAAGTAAAATCAAGTCTCAGTTGGGTTGAAGGCCAATGAGTAGAGATGAGTTTTCAGACGGGTTTTAAAAATGGACAGTGAGGGGGCCTGTCGAATGTGTAAAGGCAGAGCATTCGATAACTCAGGGCCACTAACAGAGAAGGCCCTGTCTCCTCGAAGCTTCCTCTTACTCTTTGGAATGACCAGGAGCAGCTGGTCAGCAGACCTGAGTGACCGCGGTGGAGTGTAATGGTGTAGAAGCTCTGTCAAATAAGGGGGGGCAAGGCTGTTTAAAACCTTAAAAACAAACAAAATAATTTTAAAATGAACTCTAAAATACACAGGCAGCCAGTGGAGAGAAGCCAGGACGGGTGTGATGTGCTCTCTTTTGCATGTTCCAGTTAAAAGACGTGCAGCAGCATTTTGCACCAGCTACAGACGTGCAAGTGAGGACTGGCTGACTCCAAGATGGAGAGGATTACAGTAATCCAGCCAGGATGAAATGAAGGCGTGTTTTCAACTGTTGCCGTGAAAGAATAGGTTTCACTTTTGCCAATTTTCTCAAATGATAAAAACCAGACTTTACTATGGCCCTTATTGGACTGTCGAGTTTAAAATCACTGTCCATCTTAAAACCAAGATTTGTAACTGTAGATTTTACGTACATTGTCAGGGGGTCTAAGTCAACTAACAATGTACGTAAAATCTACAGTTACAAGTTTGTGTGCTGTAATGTGCGGGAGGTCCAGGATTAGACTTTATCCGCGACAACAGTAACAACATTACTATTAGACATTTCCTTGTGTTTGTAGCAGATGTGTAGTTATAGGAGTTAATATTGTGGCACTTGGTCCCTTTTATCGATCCATGGTGAGAAGAATTTATAAAGACAGTTATGTAGTATGTGAGGCAATTTAACCTGTCACAACCGTAATTACTTATGCCCCTTTTCCACTTGCCGGTTCGGGTTGGTTATTGCGCAATATATGCGTGCCAGAATGGACGCATTTTCCACCTCACATATGAGCCGCGCCGCACCGCGATTCCGGACTGATTTCAGAGCAGGGTTCAGGCGAGCTGTAAGCGTGCCGTCCTTCACGTCATAAACACTGTCGGTCACTAACTGGTCAGGGGGGAGGAGGCTGTTTGGAGGGGAAAGGTGCATTGTGGGTCTTTTCAGAACAACAACAACAGATCCTCCATCTGAGCTTGTCCTCGCCCGCACCAAACCGAAGCGTAGCTGATCGTATTGTTGGAGCTCGAACATAATAGATACAGTATCATGGCAAAAGGGAATAGTTAAGGGAACACTACCTTCACCACATGTGAGACGAGTAGGATCCTACACCCCGCCCACCGAAGGGCTACAGAAGTGAATGGAGACAAAGCTACATGTGAGGCGATCCAAATTGAACCAGACTGGACCAAACTGATCCGCTCTGCGCCGAGCGAGTGGAAAAGGGGCATTATTCAAGACTAGTTCAAGTTCAAGGATAGTAATTGTTTATTTATTCACGGATTCTCTTCTTTTTGGCATAAACAATTTCTTGTGTGACCAGATGAGATATAAGTGACATGAAACTTTATTATATTTGACCCATCAAGGAAATGCAGTCATTTATTTACAAAGTAACAGATCATTTAAATAACATCATAACATGCACACTTTGATTTGGTTGATTTCAACTTCCTATAAATTAACATCAACAGATGGAAATCACACGTCCGTAATTTCTACTAGCCGACGTGTATTTATGGAGACAACAGATAAAGTAATGAGATGGTAATTAACTTATATCTGAAGGCACTTACGGTAACTTAATATTACTGGCAAATACAGTATAAGGAGTAGGAGGAAGGAAAGAGAGGAAGTTATATTTGAGTGAGTTCAACCAGGAATGACATTCTCCATCCGACGCCAGCTAAACGCAGGTACGCTTTAGTAAACAACAACTCGTTACCTTGGACGTAAAAAGGTCCTTGGGTCCAGTCACGTCCGAGCCGGTCAGTCTGTTACTTTTCCAGCGTCTCCTGTGTCCGCTTTGATCGGCAGAAGTAGCGGCAGTTCCAGTTGGTTTCCAAAATAAAATATTCCTCAGAAGGAATTTTTATTAAAAGGTTTTGGAGCTTTAAGCTCGGTTGGATTGTACAGCGACGTGCTGTGAATCCTTAGTTGAGAACTAGGCCTTTGGCTCATGGCCACGTTCACAGCTCAGAGGCTGAGCGTGTAACTCAGTCCAAGAAGATCACGACTCGACTTCTTCACTCAACTGAAGAGTTCAAGGAAGTGAGAGCTTTTAAAGAGAGCTTGACTTCCTGATACTCGCTCCTTCCCTATTGGTCAGTGGAAGTAGGAGGAGAAATGAAGTCAGAGGAGGAAAGGAGGAGAAGACAGACGCCATGATTCAAACTGATTAAACTGTCTTAACACTTTTAAACAAATACTGAAAAGATCATTTTGACATGTCCTTCAATTAAACAGAATCCTTTGATTATCAACATATTGAAAAAAATAATGATAATACAGTAACAGAAGGTTATTCTTTTGATTATTTGAATTAGAACAAAAATAGTCTCTTGGTGAGATCATTTGTGTCCTGGATTCAAATTAATGGGATAAACATTGTTCATGTCCTTTCCTGAAGGTTTTCCAAGAAAACGATGTATCACTTAAAGTTTTCGGAGAAAGAGGTGTACCACTACAGTTACTTAGAACCCAAATGCAGTGAAGTTGGCAGGGATGGGCAAATCCAGATGTGTTAATATGATTCAACAACTCCAAATAGACAAAGTTCTGAAAATTATGAGGATTGGGATGGCTAATTAAATCTTTATTCATACAGGTTAATCCCATTGAGCCTTGGGGACTCATTTACAAGAAAGACCTGAATAATCTTCAGTTCCACAGAAATCTGGACGTCCACACGTGAATAGAGCCAATGGATTTCAAACCAGACAACCACCAGGTTGGAGTGGGCCGACGGGCCTGTCATCACGGACCGACTGTAGTTTGAGAGGAGCTGAAGGAGTCTACAGCACTGGGGAACAGACAAAATGCTCCAGTAGCTCTCTTGCTGATCTGAAGCTGGGTGCAGAACCAGGAGGCAGAGCAGAAAAGCAATCCACATCAAAGCACAGAGCGAGCAACCAGTGTCCGCTCCTTCTGAAAGGCATGGTTCTGGCTTGGTTTGGGTCCATAGAGTTTTGTTCCAGGTGATAAGAAAACCTGCTCGGGTAAAGCCCTCCACGGGTTCAGGATCTGTCCCAACTGAGCTCAATGAAGAAAACAGATGAGACCAACAGCGTGAGCCGGAACAGATCCTTCAGCTGACCAGTTCAGAACCGGTGGTCCCACACGGATCTAGTTAATCCAGATGAGTGCAGATGGAAGATCAGAAGAACTCCGATGAAAATGCCATTCCTTCGAGCAGCGCCTCTCGGCACAAGAGGCTTCCTCACAGGCGAGCAGAAATCAGACTAACCGCTGAGGCTAGAACCGTCTTTGGTTCGGTTCTGATCCGGCTCCTGTCAGCTCCCCACAGTCGACAGCAAGATGCCCATGATGAGAGCTGGTCCTTCTATGAGCAGAGATCAGACTACTAGAGCTGTCATTTCTTACCTGGGCCCAAACCCCGGCCCGACCCAACCCCAAATTCAGGGTGACCCGAGCCATGATAATGTGCTGGTGGATGGCTGAGCTGGGTCAGTGTCAAACTTTTGATTGTGTCAGCGGATCAGCCGCGATCCAATTACAGTATATGGCAACATGGCTTGCCATGAAATCCAATTATATGACAACATGCCCTGCCATATATCAGCAGCCGCACACTGCCATTTCACCGCGAACTGACCGGCCTTGAAAAAGGTAAAGTAAAGTTCAGTTAAGCTTCAGATAGGACTGCCAGGCAACAATCCATCAGCCCAAAAGGACGTTCATTCAGCCGCTGCACTCAGTGGACGTGTACGGCCGACGACCCAAACAGGTGAGATCCCAAAGCAGACATGTCAGAGCAGTCCTTGTCTGAATAAATCAAGATGCAGGCATAAAAAGGGTTTAAAGGCTCTGACGGCCATGAAAGGACAAACACCCCCTCAGCTCCGATCTTCTGCCCCTTTACTCAGCCGCACGTCACCACGGTTAGTTTTACGTTGGACATTGGAGCTCCGTGGCTTCAGCCATGTGTTCCTCTCCTTTGATCCAATGCAGGCAGTCTGATTTCAGTCAGCCTAGCTCAAAGGAGAGGAACACACCGCTGAAGCCACAGAGCTCCAATGTCAAACATCCAACGTAAAACTAACTTTACCGTGGTCCACGCCTTCACCAACCGTTAATAATTATAAGCAGTCAAAGCTTATGAGCATGAACTTTCCAGTCAAGCTTAATTAAAAATGTTGGGGGGGGGGGGAGGTTCGGGTTCTGGCCTGTAATTACTGTTAATTTGTCGGGTCAGGTGGGGTCGGAAATGATGGCTACGGGCTGGGGCCGGGCCGGGCCGGATTTTTTGGGCCCAAATACAACTCTAGATCAGATTAACTGCTGAGGCTGGAACCTTCCTTGGTTTGTCTAAAAAGTTAAGTCTGGTCCTCTGGACATTCAAAAACCAAAACAAAAAAGAAGAGAAACATTTCGTCTTTCATCTGAAAGACTTCCTTATGCTGTATTCAGCTCAGTCTTATAAATAGCACCCTCTCACAGTGGATCAACCAGTTGGCTGATGGCAGCCCAAACCAGCTGCTCACATGATCAAGGAGGACCATCAGCCTAACGATGGATCATTAGCACCCTGATGGTTGTTTGCTATTCACAGAGGGCTGAGTGATACTAGCAATAACAGCATTGTAAGAGGGGGACAGTTGAACCCGGAGGCCTCCACCTCTGTTTAATGATGGACGGTTTCTTTTCACAAAGATGGCCTCCTTTACTCCTCTCTCAAACCATCGTTCCTCTCTATCAAGGATGTGAACATCTTCATCCCTGAAAGAGTGACCTCTGACCTGGAGATGAGTGTAGACCGCAGAGTCCTGACCTGATGATGTTGATCTTCTGTGCTGGTCCATCCTTTTGGCCGGTGGCTGTTTAGTTTCCCCAATATAAGACTGATCACAGCCCTCCTGACACTGAACACAATATTTCCTGATGCATGCTCAATAATCCAGGTAGAAAAATAAGTTAAGTCTGGTCCTCTGAACATTCAAAAAACAAACAAACCCCAAAAGATTTGTTGAAACGTTTCGTCTTTCGTCTCAAAGACTTCCCCAGTTTGTGCCGGGGGACTAGATCTTTGGGATGAACCAGTCTTTGCCGTAATGTATTTTGGGGTTTAAAAGCCAATACATTGGAACAAAATTTTGTACACAGGGTCCCAGAAAAAAAAAGAGAAGAAGTTATAATTCACACACTTAAGGCAAGTGGAGTCCGGCTCTGAGCCAATTCCAAAACTAACAAAAACTGAGTTTTCACTGGGAGCCTGTGAAGCTGCAGCTGGGCTGAGAGCGGCCATCTTGGCATTTTCATCAAAATCAACTTAATCAACAGTTAGCATGTGATTACAATATACAACTTTGCACCATTCATAAATATTTTTTAAAGTATGCACTTACCATCAAAAACAAACAAACAAACACAAACAAACAAACAAACAAACACAAACAAACAAAAAACAGATTCCTATGAGCTCATATTATATATACAGTATACTAGCCTGGTTAAAACAAGACGCTGTCCTTCACTTCGCTTGTGCAGTGAAGGGAAATGAGAATTGAGCGGAGCTGTGCAGGAAGGCGAGGGCCAGGCTAACAGTATACAGTATTATAATACAAAGTATCTGGGATCTTGGATATAAAAAGAGGTTTGACGTTTCTGGAAGTCTTTCTGTAAAACCACATTAATTAAAGTTAAATCACACATCTTCACAGAGCTGCTTCATGAGATTCAAGTTAAAGAAAAGGCAAACACTGCTTTTATTCTCATTTTTAGTGTACAGTACTTGTATTAACTCCGTGTTTTCCCTCTCGCTGTAGGTGACTTTGTCATCCTGCTAAATGCTGGAATGAGCATTCCTCAGGCCATTTTCTTCAACCTGCTGTCATCAGCGTCGTGTTATCTCGGCCTTGTGTTAGGCATCCTGCTTGGAAGCAACTTTGCTCCAAATGCAATTTTTGCCATAGCCGGAGGAATGTTTCTGTACATTGCATTGACAGACATGGTGAGTTAACTAAGTGGATATGTCTGAAATTATTTTAACAATATTGTATATAAAAATATATATATATTTTCACATGTTCTGACTTCTCTGTCCTGCTAAGGCTAAAATCCCCAAACTGATCCATTCCTACTGAAAACTGTTGGAGTTGTTAAAATCATCTTTTTTTTTTTTACTTGTCATTTTATTGCTTATTTTGGCTTCTACTGCTAAACATTTTCTTTTCAACCCTCTATAAGATATACTGTGACTCATGTACAGTTCCTTAAAAAGTATTCATTCAGACACTTCGAACCTTTTCATATTTTGCCACTTTACAACAATAAACTTCAAGTATTTTACAGGGATTGTATGTGATGGACCAACACAAAGTAGTGCATATTTGTAAATGGAAAAAAATGACACATGGTTTTCAAAAGTAAAAAAAAAAAAAAAAAAAAAACGGTGCGATGTGCTCTTGTATTTAGCCCCAGAGTCAATACTTTGTAGAACCATCTTTTCCTGCCGCAAGTCTTTGTGCCATGAAGCAAAGAGGTGGAAATGGAAATACGGTACCCTCTGTCTGTGCATTTGTGAATGTTGTGAGCATGATAAATTGAAAAAAAAGAGGTGAAGTACCATCTTCCATTTTTGAATTTGGCTAGAAAGTTTCTTTTCAAAAATGGGGTTGCCATTAAAACCCAAGATGGCTGCTGCCATAAATGTTTGACTGTGTTACAAGCTTGACAACTTAAAAAAATTAAGCACTGTGCTGACATCCATTTTGATGTGTTGCTGCATCTGGGCATAAGGTCACTATTGAAAATTGGGTTGCCACGTCAAAATCCAAGATGGCCACCACTGTGTGTAAACAGACCACCCATATTATTTGAGGCGCACACTATTCTAGTTTTTTATTGCTTAAAAGTAGAGTTTCCTCAAATGATTGGGGTGGCCAAAGATTAATTGGTGGGCAAGGCCAACATTGGTGACCCCTTGGCTCCACCATTGCTCCAGGTCATGGATACCATTGCTCCTGGCACTCAACAAGATGTGACTCCCTGCACTGCCTTGGAGAAGCAAAAAATAAAAGAATAAAAAAATAAAATAAAAGCTGCCTCGCTTGTTGTACACTGTGCCACAGATTTTCAGTTGGACTCATGTTTGGATTTTGACTGGAACATTCGTGAACATTCTGGGCTCTAACCCATTCCATTTGAGCTCTCTGCCTTTTAGGTTGTTGTTCTGCTGGAAGATGAACCTACGTCTCAAATATTTTTCGGCATTTAGCTCCATCCATGTTCCCTTCAGCTCTGACTAGCTTCCCTATTCCTGCTAAAGAACAGCACAGTATGAAGCTGCCACCACCATGCTTTACTGTGGGGTTTGTGTGTTCAGGATGATGTGCGGTTTTGGCTCAACTTTGGTCTGATTTAATCAGAGCACCTTCTTCCACATGTTTGCTGTGTCCTACATAGTTTGTGGCAAACTGCTAACATGCCTATGACCTCTGTCAACAAATACTTTCTTCTTAACATTCTTTCATAAAAGCCAGATTTATGGAGTACATACATCTGGTAAGAGTTGCTGTGTGGACAGAGTCCTAGCTGAGCTGTGGGTCTCTGCAGCTCCTCCACAGGTACCGTGGAGCTTCTTGTCTTCTTCTCAGATTAATGCTTTCCTTTCCTGGTCTTCCAGTTCAGGTGGGCAACCATGTCTTCATGCAGTTGTGCTGTATTTTAAACGTTTCAGATGGTGGATGGAACAGTGAAATGTTCAAAGCTTGGGATATTTTTATAACTTAACCCTGCTTTGAACTTTAAAAACTTTATCCATGACCTACCTTATCTGTTCCTTGGTCTTCATAGTACTGTTTGATCACTGGGGTTCTGTAACAAAAACCTCTGAGGCCTTCACAGACCAGCTGGTTTTATATTGAGATTAATATAACAAAGTTACTAAATAGGTGATTTCAGTGGTTACACTGGACTTTAGAAGTAACAAAGTGTGTGTGTGTGTGTGTGTGTGTGTGTGTGTGTTTATGTGTGTGTAGTGGGGTGTAATGCTTTCCACACTTTTCAGATTTTTATAAAAAAAAAAAAAAACAACAACAGGAAACCATGTATCCTTTCCTTCAGCTTCATAATTTTGTGCCATTTTGTTTTGGTTGATCAAAAAAATTCTCAGTAAAATACTTTGGAAGTTTACTGGAAGGAAACGCTGACAAGTTTAATGATTCTAAATACTTTTTACATTTTGTCTCTGACGGTGGAAATTGGACTTGCACTGAAAGTGGTAAAATTATTCAGCAACAGACAAAAATACAACTATTTCTTGGTTTTGCTACTACCTCATTTCTAACTTTTTAATTTCTCTAGTCACACCGTCGTACTCAAGGTGCATCCTTGTGCTGCCCTCTAGTGGTAAAATGTCATGTTTACAGGGAGACTAAAATAAATGTTCATGGAAAATAGGTTGATATCCACCTTATTCCTAGCTCCCATGCTGCCTTGCTTGAATTATGGGTGTGACTTCTGGCACAGACCAGAACCGGAGTTTGTTCATGTGTGAACAGTACAAGTTAATATAGTTTCTCTGAGCATTGTAGATTTAATTTAAACATGTAGGAACATGTCACATGTAGGCCTATGTGTTAACTCAAGTATGTGTGTGTGTTTGCTTTCAATTTACATAGGTTGGTGCATGTCGCCTCACCCTGTTTATAACTTCACTCACTCACAGACTCCATCCATCCATCCATCCATTTTCTTCCGCTTATCCGGGGTCGGGTCGCGGGGGTAGCAGCCTAAGTAGGGAGGCCCAGACTTCCCTCTCCCCAGCCACTTGGAGCAGCTCCTCTGGGGGAATCCCAAGGCGTTCCCAGGCCAGCCGAGAAACATAGTCCCTCCAGCGCGTCCTGGGTCTTCCTCTGGGTCTCCTCCCGGTGGGACATGCCCGGAACACCTCACCAGGGAGGCGTCCAGGAGGCATCCTAACCAGATGCCCGAGCCACCTCAACTGGCTCCTCTCGATGTGGAGAAGCAGCGGCTCTACTCCGAGTCCCTCCCGGATGACTGAGCTTCTCACCCTATCTCTAAGGGAGAGTCCAGACACCCTGCGGAGAAAACTCATTTCAGCCGCTTGTATCCGAGATCTTGTTCTTTCGGTCATAACCCAAAGCTCATGACCATAGATGAGGGTGGGAACGTAGATCGATCGGTAAATTGAGAGCTTTGCCTTTTGACTCAGCTCTCTCTTCACCACGACAGACCGGTACAGCGCCCGCTTCACTGCGGACGCTGCACCTATCCGCCTATCGATCTCACGCTCCAGTTTTCCCTCATTCGTGAACAAGATCCCGAGATACTTAAACTCCTCCACTTGGGGCAGGACCTCCTCCCCGACCCGGAGAGGGCATGCTACCCTTTTCCGGCTCAAGACCATGGCCTCGGACTTGGAGGAACTGATCCTCATCCCGGCCGCATCACACTCGGCTGCAAACCGCTCCAGTGAAAGCTGATCAGATCGTGATCACTCACAGACTGCTCATTGAATTGATAAAGCTCCCCGGATGGGAAGCGAAACGTTTTCTGTTACAAATAAAGTTCAGTTGTTTCTGTATTGAACACCTTTTTGATTTGATCATGTCCTGGACGACTGAGAATCTTCACCAGCATGTAGGAACACCACCTGTCAGAACTCAAACAGGACAATATAATCATACCACTGTCTGCTGAGGACGAACTGAAGAAGTGGCTGCAGATTACATCTACTAGCATATTTAGCTACATCTACTAGCATATTTAGCTACATCTACTAGCATATTTAGCTACATCTACTAGCATATTTAGCTACATCTACTAGCACATTTAGCTCCTTCATTGACTTGGTTCTTCTGACAGTGAAGTGATGAACAACCTGAGAAGCTCTGAGGTGTATCAGTATCTACACAGTAATACGGTTGATGGTGTTTTGTTAAGAGGTGGGACACAATCTTCTTGATCTTAAATCAGACAGTCCAGTCAAAGACTTAAAGTCTCCATCACTGAGCTTGAGTTGATTACAGAGAAAATCATAAAACTGAAGACGAACAAATAAAAAGTATTATAATGCTGTGACCTCTATGACATCACACCTGATCTTCTCGTCACAGTTTTCAATCCCTCTGAGGATCTGGCGTCTCTTCTCCGGTGGTTTATTGTACCGGTAGTCCAGACACAAAGTAGGATGCAGGTTTTCCTCCATCAGCCATTTGTCAACAAAGTGAAATGAGCTCACAGAGTTTTGGGTGGTCTCTTCAAGTTCACATTTTTCAGTCACATTCTTCTTAATTCCTCATCTGTAGGTAGGAGATGGAAACTATAGTATACTTCTTTTCACAGGAACACTCTTTTTGTTTTGGGTCAATTTTCAAACTCTCTTGTGGCCACTGCTGCTTTGCAGTTTGACTTTTGCAGACTCACTCTTTTGCAGTTTATCAAAATAAGATTGAACATAACACAAGATTGTCTGATTGATGGATGAGCCACACGAACAGCATGGATTGTTTATTCAAAATAAATATTTAAAAATTATTTAGCACCTGTGTGCATCCCAGAGCTGCAGGGGGAAGGTCATGACCTCCTCTTTCTGCCACGCCCAGCTCTCCACTGCAATCACGCATGCTCATCATCTGTGTCACTCCCAATCTCCCTCCTTCTGTGTAAATTAACAATTTAAGTTTAAATACTGTAATAGTTCAAATAAACAATCCATGCAGCATGAGCAGCAATGTTCATTTTAAATAATCAAGTCCGACTGAACTGTGATGCAGCGCTGCAGAGTGACAGCTGTCTTTGTGCTGCTGTCACTCTGCAGCGCTGCATCACAGAAGGAGAGCTGGATTAAGAGAGAGCTGCTCTCTTTCGTTACAAGGGAGAACTTGTCTGAGGGTTTAGCTGGAATCAGTTCCTCGGTTGTTCCATCCCTCCAAGTCAGTTTTTGCAGCCCAGTCTGCTTTGGTTTTGTTAAAATAAATCGAAATAGTTTATTTTGACCTTGGAGTCTCCAGCACGTGGACTCAACACATTAACTATCACGTCATGTCACCACTTTTAGCTCCCATTAGGTTAAGTCTGTGTCAGAGATTCTTTATTGTCATTTGCACCCCATGTGGTACATGTGGTGGAAAGAAATTATGTACACAGGGTCCCAGTTACATCCAACATTACAATGTAAAAGAAAAACAGTCATATGTTTTAGTGTCTGTGTATTTAACCTAGAAATAATTAGCCGATAAACATAATCTGGAAATGTTTCATTAAATGTTTCATTAAATGTTTCATTAAATGTTTCATTAAATGTTTCAATGAATGTTTCATTAAATGTTTCATTAAATGTTTCAATAAATGTTTCATTGAATGTTTCATTAAATGTTTCATTAAATGTTTCAATAAATGTTTCATTGAATGTTTCATTAAATGTTTCATTAAATGTTTCATTAAATGTTTCATTAAATGTTTCATTAAATGTTTCAATAAATGTTTCATTGAATGTTTCATTAAATGTTTCATTAAATGTTTCATTAAATGTTTCATTAAATGTTTCATTGAATGTTTCATTAAATGTTTCATTAAATGTTTCATTAAATGTCAGTGTTTGTCATTTTCTGTTTCAGTTTCCAGAAATGGACAGCATTGCAAGAGAACAGAAGAAAACTTCCAACAAGATCATTTTCTTTCTGATCCAGAATGCAGGCCTGCTTTCTGGGTTCACCATCATTCTGCTAATAACTTTGTTTGCAGAAAATATAAACTTGGGCTGAGAAACTGGGAAGCAATTATTGTGCGCTGCCTTTGTGTCCCAGCTCACCCAGTTATGCATGAAAATGAATGTAAAGTGCATATTTTGTACAAAGAAAACCAAATCTTAAAAGGAAAAGAATGTTTTAATACTGCTGAACTACCAATTTAGAATAATATTTACTTAATGAGAAGGGAATTATTATTATTATTTTTACAATCAACATGTGTAAAATTATTGAGATTTATTTTAAGGAGATAATAAATTATTTTAGTCTTCAAAAAAAGTTTGTATTTTCTCATATTTGTTGTAAGACACTTTACACTTCATACACCAAAGAGAAAAGCTTAATAAAAATTACAAATTAAGTATTTGCCATATTTGTTAAACACTGACGGCTGCGAGCCTTTTATTTTTATTTAAACTGTACAGCTGTATTCTAATCTTATTTGAATACTGGTTGATAAGCAGATTATATTTTATACAAGTAAATGTTTTATTTAGATGGCAGGATAAAAAAATATATAACTGTGATGAATCTTAACAGTATATACCAACAAAATGTCTTAAATTGAAAACATTAGTTTGTATATTAGACTCTGGACCCATCTGGATCCAAACAGGAAGTGAACACGTGCTGCGTTCAGGGCGTCTCGGAAGTTTTGCCAGAGGCTACAGAACAACGCTTTGATTCGGATGTAAAGATAATGTAAGTGGAAGTTTATTCTGAGTTAAATACTAATTTTCAACACACACAAAGCAACGTGGTGGTATTGAAGGTAATTAGACTTTCATTGTTATAAATATATATAAATATTTAATCCTATATAAAATCTGTGTTTTGAACGCAGCATAATAAGCAGACGAACCGCACGGGATGATTCGGAACAGAATCAAAACGGGTAACTTGTTAATGAACCCTTTTTCATTTTTATTATCGTTTAGCTGCAGCTTTGTGAGGCTGCATGCTAGCTGCAGTAGCTGTAAGTTATTTCTTCAAGCAAACACGACGTTTGTTGCCTTTAACCTTCAGATTTGTAGAATCAGAAAACTGAACATTATTCGTTTGGACTTGAAATAAACCAACAGCTTCTCGTGATCATCATGAGGTTTAGTTGGAGGTGATGAAACTGCACTTTTGTTCTTATCTTTCTTCTTTACCAGTTTATGGTTTTATATACGTTAGTATGTAAAGGTTGTAAGTACACCAGGTAATTACAAACTCATTAACATACATCTGTTCTTATTCGTATTTATCATATTACGGGTATTTATCTACGTTTTCCATATTTACCTGCCACATGTGGTTATTAACGCACCAAGTGGGTTTATGTTATAATGAAATCGTGTTTCATTAAAATAACCTGCACACTTCAGTGCGAGGTTTGCGGAATTCTCGCGAGATTTTAAATTTGTGCAAACCGTTTCATAAAGGTTTTCTGAGAACCACCTTGAGCTTTCTGTGGTTAGATATTAATAACCTGATGCATGCTCAATAATCCAGGTTAGATATTAAAGTCACAGTTTTCAGTATTAAAATAAAACAGGTAATTGGTTCAATAATCATAGTTGGCTTCAGCCCCTAAAAGTTCCAAGCTCCTAATGAATATTAATACTATTTCTTTAAATAAAACTACAGTACTTTTAGATACAATTTTTTTTACTTCAAGTTGTATAGCAATCACAGGTAACATTTTTTTTAAAATGTTGTACTCATTTAGTACATCTTTTTTTATAAGAGAAATTTTTATAAGAGAATTTTTTACTTAGAACATTGCTTTTTTTTTTTAGTTAAAAGCATGTTTTTTTGTAGGTTATTTTAATTTTTTGCTTGTTTGAAAAAAAAAAAAAAAAAGAACCTCCTTAGTTCAGTACTTTCCAAACTTATCTGATTTCCACCCACAAAATAAAAGTTCCAGAGAATCATGACTTGAACCTTTGCTAATTATCCAATAACTGCTCATAAGACACTGAACAGAAGAAAAACATGTTAAACATGATATGTTTTTAAACATTAACCATTTTTAAATCTCTTTGTAACAGTTAAGGCTAAAGATGCAAACGCCAGTCATTTTAAAAGTTATTTGGTTTTTGTCTTTGTCAAATAAAGTTACAATTGTCTAAAAATGTCCAAGTTTTTAAATATTAGTACCGGTAGTATACAGTGGTGTTTGAAAGTTTGTGAACTCTTTTTAATTTTCTGTATTTCTGCATAAATATGATCTAAAACATCATCAGATTTTCACACAAGTTTTAAAAGTAGATCAAGAGAACCCAGTTAAACAAATGAGACCAAATATTATACTTGCTCATTTATTTATTGATGAAAATGATCCAATATTACATAGTTGTGATGGTAAAAGTTTGTGAACCTCTAGGATTATCAGTTAATGTGAAGGTGAAATTAGAGTCAGGTGTTTTCAATCATTGATGATGATCAGGTGTGAGTGGACACACCCTGTTTGATTTAAAGATCAGGATCTATCAAAGTCTGCTCTTCACAACATGTTGGTGGAAGTGGATCATGGAGGAACAAAGGAGATTTCTGAGGAGCTCAGAAAAACAGTTGTTGATGCTCATCAGGCTGGAAAATGTTAAAAACATCTGTAAAGACTTTGGACTCCACCAATCCACAGTCACACAGATTGTGGACAAATGGAGGAAATTCAAGACTGTTACTCTCTCCAACCAACAAAGATCACTCCAGGAGCAAGATGTGGAATAGTCTGTGAGGTCACAAAGGAGCCCAGAGTAACTTCTAACAACTGAAGGTCTCTCTCACATCGACTGATGTTCATGAGTCCACCATCAGGAGAACTCTGAACAACAATGATGTTCATGAGTCCACCATCAGGAGAACTCTGAACAACAATGATGTTCATGGCAGGGTTGAAGGAGAAAGACACTGCTCTCCAAAAAGAACATGGCTGCTCGTCTGCGGTTTGTTAAAGATCACATGGACAAACCAGAAGACTGTTGAAGAATGTTTTGTGGACGATGAGACCAAAATAAACTTTTTGTTTTAAATGAAAAGAGTTCTGTTTGGAGAAATGAAAACTCTGCTTTTCTGCAGAAGAACCTTATTCCGTCTGTGAAACATGGTGGTGGTAGTATCATGGTTTGGGTCTGTTTTGCTGCATCTGGACCAGGACAGCTTGTCATCATTGATGGAACAATGAATTCTGAATTATATCAGAGAATTCTGAAGGAAAATGTCAGAACATCTGTCCATGAAGTGAACCTCAAGAGAAGGTGGGTCATGCAGCAACAATGACCTGAAGCACACAAGATGTTCTACCAAAGAATGTTCAAGAAGAATAAAGTTCATGTTCTGGAATGGACAAGTCAAAGTTCTGACCTTAATCCAATCCATATGTTGTGGAAGGACCTGAAGCAGCTGTTAATGTGAGGAAACCACCAACATCCAGAGCTGAAGCTGTTCTCTACGGAGGAATGAGATACAATTCATCCAAGCTGTGCAGGACTGACCAACAGTTACCAGAAATGTTTAGTTACATTTATTATTGCATGGTGTCACACCAGATACTGAAAGTACCGGTAAAGGTTCACATACTTTTACTATCACAAATATGTAATATTGGATCATTTTCATCAATAAATAAATGACGAAGTATAATATTTTAGTCTCATTTGTTTAACTGGGTTCTCTTGATCTACTTTTAGGACTTGAGTGAAAATCTGATGTTTTAGATCATATTTATGCAGAAATATAGAAAATTATAAAGAGTTCACAACACCACTACCGGAACTAATATTTAAAAACTTGGACATTTTTAGACAATTGTGACTTTATTTGACAAAGAGATTCATAATTTTACACTAAGCTGTCCTGTTAATTGTATTTTATCAGATGTATCTCTGGATTTGTTATAAACTGGTGAATTCCTTGTAAGTACATTAATGAAATATGAGACAAGCTCATAGCTTTGTTATGTCAAAGATAAAGAAAATCAAAACATCAGCCGTGTTTCACGTTTTACATTTTTTATTTTCTTTCTTGTAAAGCTGAACCATGGCCAACATTCAGATCAGAAAGTACCAGGATGATGATGCTGAGAGCGTGAAAGAGATCTTCACCATGGGGCTGAATGAACACGTACCGTCAACCTTCATGCACATCCTGAAGCAGCCGCTGACCCAGATGGTGCTCATGTGCACGTTCTGTGCACTCCTGACCAGCTCCATGTCCTTCCTGCTGCCCATCCTGGCAGTCGCCCTCCTCCTGGCCGGAACCCGGCACATAGCCGTCTTTCTGTTTGCCAATTACATCGAAGAATCCCTGAAGACTGACCTCTACAACATCAGTGAGACCTACCTGAAAAAGAAGGACTCATGTTTTTGGGTAGCTGAGAGTGATGGTCTTGTGGTCGGGACAGTGGCTTGTCTTCCCAGTGAAAATGCACCTGAGTGCCTGGAACTGAAACGCATGTCTGTGCGCCACAGTCATCGTGGGAGGGGCATCGCTAAGGCTTTGTGTCGGTCAGTGGCACGTTTTACTCGTGACAGGGGTTATGCTGCTGTCGTCCTCCACACCTCTATGGTGCAGACTGATGCTCAGAAACTGTACGAGCACATGGGTTACAAGAAGATAAGACAGTTTCTTATACCTGAGTTTTTTTATAAAATCGTCAACTTCACTATAATTGAGTATAAACTTGATGTACAGCAAGTCGACAACAAAGAAGACTGAACCCTAAACTGACCGGCTGTTTCTCAAAGCGGTCACATTCTCAGTGCAAGACCGGACAAAAAGTACACGAGATCATTTTTCTTCTTTAATTTGAGCATTCCAATTACAGTGACTTTTTATTTAAATATGTCAGAGAAAATTAAATATGAAATCAAACATTGTGACCATTTGTCAAGTATTTTAGCAAGAAGTAGCAAAAATCACTCGCCAATCTCTGATGTGTTGTGTCAGTTCTGTTGATTTTCAGCAGTTTAACTGTTTCAATACCCAAAGAAAACTGAAAATGCTCAAAAGTTCTGATTTCAAAACTGACAAATGATAATAGGACAATTAGTAATCTATCTTGTTGATGAGTAAAATCAGAAGTTAGAATAACCTTAGATAGGTTTGAGGTGAGGTTTTCTGTGTTTTCTTTAAACATAATTATATTGATATCTCAAATCAATTAAACCTTTTAAAGAAAGTTTCTATACCAGTTTTTTTTAATAAGAACTATAATAGAATAATACTGGAGATATGATGCCTTCAACCAACCAGAAACAAAACAAATATATACATGAGCATGCACGAGGAAACAATAAAAATGTTGACTGATATTACAGATTGGAAGTATACACATTCAATTCCTTTACACACACAAACTTTTGTATGAAAGCCTATAAAAACAAACATAAGTGCAGGGAAATTCTTCATTAAATAAATGTACTCTATATCTCTTTATTCTATCTGTCAACTAATTATTTGATAAGACTAAACTGAATATTTAAAACTAAATAGAAATAAAAATGATGAAAACAAAGAGCGATTAACTAAATAAAAATGGATACAGTGACATCTTGTGGGCTGTATCACTGGTGACCAGTAAGCTGAGTACTGAGGTGTGGTGGACAGAACCACCTGCAACTCAACGTTGGAAAAATTAAAGAGCTGCAGGTGGACTACAAGAAGAAGACCAGCCCTTCCAACCCCATCAACATCAAGGGTACTGAGGTGGACACTGGACTGCTACAGGTCGTACAGGTACAGGTTTGCAGGTCGCTCTTGTTAATGAGTCCACAAGGCTCAATGAGATATACCTGCCTAAATAAAGGTTGAATGAAAAGTACCTGGGGGTTCACCTAGACAATAAACTGGACAGGTCAACTAACACCAACGCCTCTACAAGAAAGGGCAGAGTCGCCTTGTTCTTCTGAGGAAACTCGGGTCCTTTAACATCTGCAGGACCATGCTGCAGATGTTTTACCACAGTGGTCTCTGCAGGACCATGCTGCAGATGTTTTACCACTCGATGGTCTCCAGCATCTTCTTCTACACTGTGGTGTGCTAGGGCAGCAGGGTGAAGAAAGCTGATGCCAACAGACTCAATAAAGTCATCAATAGAGTTTGCTCAGTTCTAGGAGTGGACCTGCAGTTTCTGACAGAGGTGTCTGAGCAGAGGATGCTGAGGAAACAGCACCAGATCCTGAACATGTCACATCCCCTGCATGACACCCTGGACTCTTACCGCAGCACCTTCAGTCGTAGACTGACACCACCGAGGGGCTCCACAGAAGAACACAGGAAGTCCTTCCTGCCTGTGGCTATCAAACTTTTCAACTCCTTTCTCTTTCTACACATAGGACAATAAAATTAATCCTGCACCACAATAAACTCTTTAATTTTTCTGTTTGCACCTGTTTAGAACTTAATTGTTGGTATTTTTATATTCTCTGTTATTTTTACATCCTGTGTGATTCTTGTGTATGTTCCTTTGTACTGAAACTCTGGCACAACAATTTCCTGCAGGATCAATAAAGTTCTATCTTAGTATCTTATCTCTAAAGACAACATGGATGTTAAAGACAGTTCTGGCATGTGCGCTCCATTACCTCATAGGAGTGGAAGGAGGTGCTGGGACAGGTGAGATTTCTCAAACCTCTGTGTTAATATTAAATGTGCTACATCTGGGAGTGGGGTAGCAATCTTCTCTGTGGCTCTGACTACTCTGCAGGGTTTCCTATCTGCAGAAGAGTGGCTACTGTAAGATATTTAGGGGATCAGCATTAAACTGACACCCTTTACCTTAATTAATTACTTACTTCTTCAGATTGAATAGTATTTCACGGATTATCTTCTTTTTCAGGTTTACCCAATATTTCTGCGATCATTTATGATGGACAAATAAACCATGAAGCCATTAAGTGACAATGAGACGTTGATGTTAGTCGGTATGCCAAAAGACACTACCTTTTATTTAAAATAAAGTCAGAGTCAGAGAGTCTTTATTGTCATTTGCACCGCATGTGGTACATGTGATGAAAACGAGATTATGTACACAGGGTCCCAGTTACATCCAACAACAAATGCAAGAGAAAAACAGTAATAACATCTAGAATTAACTAAGAAAAACATCAACTAGTAATACACTAAGCCCTAATGTAGTAGAAAAACATCATTATAAACAGCAGCACGAACATGAGTCTGAACATAAATCAACTAAAATTAACACCATTACACTTGATTGACTGATTTCACTTTCTTGCAATTTAAACGCATCAGTACATTTAAATTGTAACACAACAGACATAAGTACAGGATGACGAATACTTTTATCTGTGGCTCTTAGCTTGAAATATAGTTACCAGCTTAGATTGAGATAAAGGAGAGGTTTAAGAGGAATAGGGAGAGGTTGGAGAGATTTAAGAGGAAGTTATCTATTTTGAGTTTAACCAGAACTGACACTTCTCCGTACGAAAACCAGCTCGACTCCACAGCACGATCCAGAAAACATCAGCAACTCTGTACCTGTTGGACGTTCATCTCGGTTGATGGAGTTGTAGAAGCAATCTCAGCTCCACAGGTCATCGGCCCGTGAAGCCCTGTTGTACCTCGTCGTGTTATGGATTCACGTGTCGTGACGCCTGCCTTCTTCGTCAAAGACAGTGTCACGTCCTGGTTAGTTTTCAAAATAAAGTGTTCCTCAAGAAAGTTCATTAAGAACTAGTGAGCTTTTGCTCTGTGAACTTCATGGAGTCATCCATAAGTTCCACTGATAAGCCAGTCTTTTGACTCGTGACTGCAGCTTAATCAGCTATCAAGACAGAGCGCTGTCAAGCCTCTGTCCATTCCAACTCTGAAGCGTTCCGGAAACAAAACGCTTTTTCTAAAGTGTTGAGATTAGGAAAACAGTCTCCTCATTGGTCCGCGTGCCAAGCGAGGAGAGTGAAACGTGAAGCGAAAACTTCAAGGTCAACAGAAAGTCTGTTTAGAAAACAGAGAGGACTGTTTTAGGAAAAGTGTCTGAAAGTGCAGACATACAGACGCTCGTTTAGAGATTTTAGCTGCTTCTCAATTTAACACAAAACTGAACAAGTCAGTTTGACATTTCATTCAACTCTGACACTTACTAGACACCCTGTACATTTGCAGAAGTGACACAGTAATGCTTCACATTAAAGAATAACACAGTGTAAGAATTATGAGGAGGTCAATATTAATTACAGCCAGAGCAGAGAGAGATTTGTTTAGGGAAAGGCACAGCAAGCTGGAGCCCTTTCATGAAAAACACGGATTACTGTCCTCTGAGTTTCTAAACAAAACCGTCCGGTCTCTGTGACCCGAGATTTCACCTTTGACACAGCAGTGAACACAGTTTAACTCTCACAGAATAACACAGCTTAAAAGCACACATCATGAAAATGACAAAAGTTATTCTTTTGATCACATCAGCCTAAAATCAAAGATAGAAATAGTCTCTTTTTGGTGACTATGTTATCAGATTATAGCTAAATGAATGATTTTGTAGTAAATGTCTTGCTTTACTGAGAGGTCAGTAAAGGTCATCACTGGACAGTTCAAAAACCTTAATTTGACCCTGGGTAGGTCCACTACATCTCCCCCCTTTTGGAAGCCATCGCCAGTCCTTGGGGATGGGGTCCAACACGAAAGGAAACCTTGAACTGTCTTTGATCTTGAAGTAATCCAGCAAGTGGAAAAGAAAAATCAAAAATTATAATCCCATAAAGTTTTTGAAATTCCATACTGTTCGGAGGTAATCCCATTGCGAAAAGCTTTTAATCCTTTGGAAAACAAAGTCTGTTAACTCTTGGAAAACAAAGTCTGTGATCCCTTGGAAAGCAAAGTCTTATAATCCACAGCGGTAATTCCACAGCAGTAATTCCACAACGATTAGTTTTGTTGATTGATCAGCAACAATTGTTTTCATAATCAGCATGTAGAGGGGATCCCTCGATTGACGCAGAGGAGGCGACCCTTGGATGAAGGTTGAAGACCAAGCGTTGGAGCTGCAGGTCCCCACATCGAAGGTTGTTGGCTGGTTGGTTTCCAGTCAGTGCCACTCTGGTTCTATGTGTCATGCAATTATGTGGTTTTTAAGGTGGGCTTATGATTGGGATTTTACATTAAGCCTTACCTATATGCACCTGGTATGTAAGCTATCATGGTTTAGATCAGCTACAATTACCAATTAAGGGGTGGATCAATTCTGTAAAATTAGATATAGGGATTTGTACCTATAAAATTTTGGAGGGCTTCTGTAACGAAGGCCTCTAATTCCAAACTATTCCTCCATTCATTACTTAGTTTAGGTTAAACTAAAATAAAAATGAAATATAGTTTGATCTAAATGTCTGTTGTCTTTTAGACGAACGACGTAGGATTTGGTATTCCTAATAAATTTTGAAGTCTATGGCGAGACTCATCAAAATGAATAGACAATCTAGAATAGAAACGATCGAATCGGTTCAATTTAGAAATTGTGAGGTCAATGTAGTTTATGGTACCTTGAGTAGCTTTAAACTACATTGACTCTTCGACGATTGAGATTTAACAAAACGAACTGCATGTTGGCATAGTTAAATCCATATCATTCATTAACCAATGTTAATACAAAACCTTTTTGGCTGGGAGTGTTCAGAACCAAAACAATATCTCAACTAATGACAACCGTAATGACTAAACAACAAGGAAACAACGTTTCACTGCTTCGACACACTCTTGTCGTCAGATTCCACCTTACTGTCCGTGCCGGCTTGGTTTCCTCTAGACTCACGTTTGTGACGCCTAATCAGATCTAGTTGAGCCGCATGATCATCGAGTCGGGCATGAAGAGATCGTACGTACTGAAATAGGATCACAATAATTCCGCCCATAATGATGGATGGGATCAATCCCAGCACTAGACTTAACGTGTCCGCGCTAGACCATGCATAGTTAATTGGTTGAAACCGGGTTCCAGTCTCGGATTTGAGGGTCCTGAGAACTTTGTTTACAGGTTCCACATTGACGATTTTAGTACCTTCGAACCGGAGTTGTTCTATGGTTTGAGGGTCTATTTCCAAACTCATGTTTGTGAAGCACTCGGGTACCTCAAGGGCAGTTTCCCATTGCTCCGGACGGAGGTGGTAGAGCGTCAGTTCACCAATGTGTATAGTCGTCCCTTGGGGGACATTGATCCACATTGTATTGTCCGGTAGAGTCACAAGTTGGTTGGCCGCGGGATGGCCATGGACTATCAACGCGTTTCGTTGGGGAGTGTTTACTAGCCAATGCGAACCAATCCTTTCCGCTTTAGCGGTTGTGACCTGGCGTCGAGGTGTTATCGTCGTCGAGCATTTTGAGTTATCTGGAACGGGTGTGACTCCGCAAATGCCCGTGGCCTTATTCAAAATGAAAGGCTTACTTGTACACAGGTAGTGTATCTCGTGGGTGAGAGTACACATCTGGAGGTTTGGAGCTAAGTAAATTGTGGGGTTATCGTCATGATAAGCGACCACCTTTGGGGTGTCGATTCTGACGTGGTTTTCACCGTGCCAATTTCCGACGTTAACAACGTCCTTGAGCCTGTAAATGCCATCAGAGGGAATGATGGGTAGATTGATAAGAAACGCGAATTCACCCGCTTTGTGGTTGACGTAAATCGGGACCGCGCTACCGAGAGTGTAAGCCAGGTGAGCCTGGATTGGTCTCACTAGTTCGTTTGTAGCGGAGTACAGGATGTCAATCACCATCTGCAGGGAGACGAGATAAGGTGGGATTCTGCCAGTAGCTAGTGTATCAACCGTCGAGCTGATATCTCTAAGCGTATCAGAAAGGATCCCATCTATCAAGTGGGCGTTGGCGTAGTCCGATTCTACCTTAAGTTTTAACTCATTGACCGTTTTTGCAAGGGTCTTTATTTCTTGGGTGTGAGTGTTCAAAACTAAGACAGTATCTTTGACGGTTTTGGTCACCTGTGTGAACTGTTCTTGTTGCCGATCCATCTGTGATCGGATCTTTGGGAACTCATCTTGTATTTCATTAACGTGTTGTTTTAAGGTTGTTATGCTGACCGTGTTGACCGCGGACAAACCTAAACCTAGAAGGGATCCGAGAGGAGAGGCTGCGAGGAGTAGCCATCCAATGCTACGCGTCTCTCTACTACTAGCTCCACTCAGCTCCTGTTGTGTAATAGTGAACTTATGTAGTTGCTTTAACATGTGTTGGATTTGTCCTTTTGCGCTCTCAATCGGAAAAGTATACCACGTTTTGTTGGACCATTCTTCATTGATCCTAATGTGTTGTTTAACCACCATTTGGGGATCAAAACGAACGAAAACCTTCTGGGTGTACAGATGACAATCTGTGATGAGCAGACCAGGTTGATCCCTAAGACTGATTCCTGAGGTGGGTCCAAGGGTCACAACCTCGAGTTGTCCGTCTTGGAGGAGTCCCAAGAGGGCGAAGGTTAATAGGAGCAGTTTCATCGTGGTCCTAAGGAAACACAAACAGACAGATCTTAGCTTTCTAACAGATGTTGGGTTATGCGACTTATAGGGTGGGAAATACGGTAGCTCAAACCTGATTAGTTTATTTACTATCTTGTGTTTGGACGACCTTATTTTCCCATGAAGTCGGTGAGTTTGTGAGATCTTTGTCTTTTGTGGAGTCATTGAACGCCTTGTAAGGTTTGATCTGATTTCGATGTACCCATTTAGCAATTGGCTCTTTGCGGCCTTTGCTGATTTTGATTTCGTAGACGACTGAGGACACTTTGTCTGTTATCAGATGAGGTCCAGTCCACCTGGGCATTAGTTTGCGGGCGAGAGTTCCGGTCTCGGACTCTCCTTTCCCGGTTGCTGGGGCGAACGTATAGTACCAGACTCTGTCTCCCACTTGGAGTTCATTGTGAGAGGCCTTTTGGTCGTAGTACGCCTTACGTCCTTCAGCGGATTTTTCCAGGTTTTTCTGGGCGAAAGCAAAAGTGTTTCTGAGGTGTACATTCAAATCTTTCATGTATTGTTGTGTGGTGTAG
>JBBPBX010012044.1:44284-54776 GCA_038048925.1 Garcialebias charrua | reverse complement strand
GCAGGTCGCTTTTGTAAATGAGCCCTCGAGGCTCAATGAGATTTACCTGACTAAATAAAGGTTGAATGAATGAAAAAGTAGAGGAACTGGCCACCACATAGATCTGTGACGTCTATTTCACTGGGATTTCCTAACAGGGTTCTGGCATCTTTTGGTAGCCGGTGTCCATGTTTGCGTAGCACCAATAGCAGCTCATCTACTGATGTGCGTGTCACCTTATTCTTTACAGCCCATTTAACCAAATCACTTCTCAGATCACTTGGTTCCTCCTCGGACAAAGTTCCAATTTCTACATCACTTTCACTATCACTGTTTGGCAGGAGGCAATCATCTTGATAGTCATCTTCTCCTGTATCAGGTTGGTTGTGTATCTGTATGTCTATTGGGCTATCAGCAAAAGAAAGTTCTGGGTTCTCATTTGAGGGACCTGGATTCTCTTCTGAGTCACTAGACTCCACCAATGCACGTAAATGTGCATTTAGTCGTCTCCATTTTTTGTGATACATCTGGGAGTGAAATAAAAACCAACAATATTTCTAAGCCTAAATGTTTTATAAATAGAAACATTAAATTTTAAAATAAGAAGTGAAAACAGTCAATCATTTTTAAACATATTTCAAATTAACCTGTCTAATTTTTTCAAAAATGTAAAAAATTATTTTTTTACAGGGTTACAGTACTTTCAGATCAAAATGGATGGCTTGGAGACAACTCACCACTGAAGGCGACTTGGGTCGTGTTCTTCCAAATCTTCTTCCAAATCTGTGGAAAAGAGCAAGGAGAGGAGTGTGAAATCTCAACCTTATTTTAAAAGTTTGTGGATGGAAAGTATGTCAATATACCACATTCACCAACAGAGACATTGAACATTCTTGTTTAGACAAATACCCATGAAGCAGGTGTGTTTGGGGCCTCTGCACATTCTCCATCAGCAGTAGATTAATACCCCTCTGCTTAGTTCATGTAACATTAACATTTATCTTTGTGTGACCACAGCCAATGCTGACAGATATAAGAGGGGGAAATGTTTTTTTTAAGCACATGATTAAAAAAAGTCATTAATGATGGGCAGTACATGTATAGGGGATAATTAAGTTTTATCGTTTAATGTTAAACATATTTCTGAGACATTTTAGGCTTAGTGGCTGAAGAGTTATGACACTGTTTTATACACCGTTTACTGATTTTATATGCTCAGGAAATGTTACTGTTTGATTAAACTATTCTCTCTGGACTTTAGACAAACACGAATTACATGGTTTACTAGTTTAGTTAGCTTAGGAGCCCATTTTTCATATAATCATAACTTAATCAAATAGTTTCTCTTCATCCAGTGCAGGTAACATAGTTACTGCCGCTGGTCCACAGACAACAATACATTGTGCTCGATAAGCAGAACACATCACACATAATATACCGGTATATACTATGATAGACTACATTATTACTTAAAGGCTAATACACTTAGAGTTCACATCTAGAAAACAGTTTTACTGATTTAAGACTCTGCTCGCACATCCATCTACAGAGACGCACACCAGAACACCATATCTTAGTCAGAAGAGAGGCCACTGTATGCATATACTGTAAATGTATTTTATGTCTGTACGCTGATTAATCATAACCCTTATGCCTGTCATAATAAATTCTTTTTTATACAAATACTCTCTCCTTTTGAGCACCTCTCTAAGAGTTTAGGACTCTTCATGGCCTAACAGAGCAGACAAAAACATTAAACTCCAGCTCTTTTTTTTCCAACCACCTCATTTAGCAGACCATCACAACAGTCCAGTGTTAGCGCGGGTTAGCTAGCTAGTAGCTAGCCCCACGCTAGCCCGCGCTAACACTGGACTGCTAGACCCCTACAATGTAGGGGGCTAGCAGTCCAGTTGAGGTCGGACCGGAGCGGACCGCATGTAGGGCCTACATGCGGTCCGCTCCGGTCCGAAAAGCTCGGACGGTAGCTTGCAGTCCGAGCTAGCAAGCTAGATAGCTCGAAAAAATCGGCTCGAAATATACAGCTCGAAAATATCGGCACAGCTAGTAAGCCGTTGGTAAATTCTGCTGTTGACTGTACGCCCCAAAATAATCGTTCAAAGTTTGTCACGGGTTTATTAACTAATGTGATTTACAAAACTTTACTTACCGTTGTTGAAGCTGAGCCCGCGCAGACGATTACGAATTACTTCACGCATGCGCACACAGTTCTTCTTCTTCTTCTTCTTCTTCTTCTTCTTCTTCTTCTTCTTCTTCTTCTTCTTCTTCTTCTTCTTCTTCATGGGGTTTAATGGCGGTTGGCAAAACACTTTAGGTGTGCATTACCGCCACCACTGGTATGGAGTGTGGTTCTTCATGGGATAAACTATATGTATTTCAAAAACAACTTTGTTTTCTTAAAATATCTAATTATAATTTGGATATGTTTACTCTCTAAGTTATGTTGTAGTGCAGCTATTATGTTAAACTTTTCTTTTATCTCTTCAAATTCTCTCTTCATATATTTACGGTCTTGATCATAGTTTTGACATTCCTGTAGAACATGTTGCAATGTTTCATCTTGTCCACAGTGCTCACATTTGCCTGTATTGTGTTTCTTTATTTGAAATAATGAATAATTAAGTCCTGTGTGTTCAAATCTTAGTCTTGTTATTAATCTTTCCTCTTTTCTGCTCCTTCTTCCAGTTCGTGTTTCACCTACTGTCATTTTGATCCCATAAAACCATCTTCCTTTACTTTCTTCATCCCATCTTTTCTGCCATTCTTTCTTCAGTCTTTGTTTACTGATACTTTTTGCCTCTGATTTACTTGTTTTTACTGTGAAGTTGATCTGAGTTTGAGTTGCCTTCTTTGCCATCTTATCTGCTGTCTCATTTCCTTTTATCCCAATGCTGGTACCCATAAAAATGTTATTGTTAATCCCATTCTTTGTGTACTAAATAATGTATGGAGTATTTCTAGTAATATGTCCGGTCTACTGTCTGAATGATTGTGTTTTAAACTTAATAATGTTGAACTTGAATCTGAGCAGATGATTGTTTTTAATGGTTTTACCTCCTCCACCCACTGCACCGCCAATAAAACTGCTAACATCTCTCCTGTGTATACTGACAAGTCGTTGGTGATTCGTTTTCCTATTTTTATTTTAAATTCCGGTATTATAAAAGCTATTCCTATTTTTTCATTTATTTTTGATGCATCCGTATAAATTTGAATGTACTGTACTGATAATAACTGTTTATGTAGGTCTGTGCTATGGAAGTGGTGGCGCAGAGGTTAAGAAGGTGCGCTTGTGATCGGAAGGTCGCCGGTTCAAGCCCCGGTACCGACAACATCAAAGATGTGGGTGGGATAAGTGAAGCGGTCACACTTGTCTCCACCCTCATCTGCCCCACTCTGGGCCCTTGAGCAAGGCCCTTAACCCACACCATCTGCTCCCCCGGGCACCCTAGATATCAGCTCTCTGCTCCACACAGAGGGCTGTGGTTGCTCGGTGGCCTGTGATTGTGTCAGGAAGGGCATCCGGCGTAAAAACAACTGCCAAATCTTCGTGCGACTAGATCGCTGTGGTGACCCCTAACGCAGGGACAAAGCCGAAAGAAGAAGAAAAAAAAATAAAAATGTAGGTCTGTGCTACATGTGAATCTATGATGTATGTCTTGTCCTTTTTCTTTTCCATTAGTGTCATGTCTACCGTTACTGTCGGTAAAATCCAGGGTGGTAAAACTGATAGTGGTAGATGTTGACTATTTCTAAACTGTGTACCTGAAACACCGTTCTTTTTCTTCTTCTTCTTCTTATGTGAGGTTTTACGGCAGTTTACAACCTTCCGGTGTATTACCGCCATCTATTGGATCTAATGCGCACACCGTTCACCATACAAAAAAAAAAAGAAGAAAAATAAAATTCCGAAAAGACGCCGGGAGAAAATAAAAAGGGTTGAAGAACTCAAACATTATTCATAGTTGAGGTTTCAACATTGCATCATTATTTAAAGGGGACCAAATGTAGGATATATAATTTTTTGTGGTTTATCTGTGGGCTATCCAGACCATTTTCAGTCAATTTTATACACAAAATAATGCTTATATAATAAAATATCCCCTTTCTAATTCTGCCAAATTTCACTTCCGTTCTAAACGACCGGTTTATGAATAATGAGGTCTGAAAGACACGCCCTACAAAGACCTATTTACATTAACTACGCCCTCTGTAACAGCCAGTATCTCTAATATGTTGTTATTTTAAAATTAGCTCTTTTTTATTACTCATTTGACTTACTGTTAGTGCTAGTAGCTTAAGATAACTTACCAAAAGCCCTCTGCGCGCGCCGCCATTTGCAGCTCCTTTTTTTAGCATTAGCTCCGAGGCTAATGATAGCTTTTCCTCCTCCGAGCGGCGCTTTTGGGAGCGATCACTGCTTCAGTCCACACACAAAGTTCACAGAATGTCTCGCTCCAGTTAATTTATCAGCATGAGGTAACCTTTGACCGGACCCCCGGACTCATAAGTCAGTAGCTCCCAACAACTCCCGCACGCAAATGGTGTCTTCGTCGGCCGTCTGCAAAACAAAAGGCTTTAAAAAAAAAAAAAAAAGGATGCCGCGACCGGGACGCGAACCCGTGTCCTTCGGATTACAAGTCCGGTTCACTACCTCTGCGGCCAACCCGGTAGTTATGCAAAAGCAGTCTTTCATCGTATAAGAAATAATCACAACCACCTACATTTAGAACGCTGAAGTTTTGATTAGATTTTGATGAAGTGAAAGGTATTCTTAAAATAAATAAGTTGCTAATCTGAAAATATATCGATCAGTGGTGCTTGATGGTACAGACTGTCGCCCCGCGAGAGAGAGTGTGTGTGTGCACAGTTTTCTGCCGGCTGCGCGTTGGGAGCGATATTACACTAAAAATTGAACTAAAACGTAAAAATAACAATTATAAAGTATTATTATGTCGATGTATATATCTAGTCTCACCCCGATTTCTCCGAAACAAAAGGCTTTAAAAAAAAGGGGGGGGAAAAAAGATGCCGTTGACAGGATGCGATCTCCGCTCTCCTGCGTGGCGCTCAAGTGTCGTAACCGCTCAACCAAACTGACAGTTGTGCAAAAGTAGTCCTTCATCATATAAGAAACAAGTCCAAACCGCGAGAGTGTGTGTGCACAGTTTCAACGAGACAGAGTTCATTCAAACAAGGTAATAAAACATTCTGGTTTTACTCGAGATGTGCTGCATGGCTGGAGCAGGGCAAACCCCTAGCCCCCCGGGGGCTAAATAAATGAATAAATGACCGCCAGGTCAGCTCCTAAACCGCTAGGCAACCGTGACATCTTTTATACTCAAGTGGGTGGAGCATCACCAGGGGTTGCTAGGTGAGGGGCTGGACTCAGGTTTGAGGTGATTGGCTACGGTTTGTGACGTCACAAACCGCAGGAAGTGTGAAACGGAGCGTTTTTAATCACAGACAAATAAATCTACTTAGAGTAAATAAACCACTGGGTGCATTTTTTTGGCACAAGGACTGTTTTTTTATGAAGTAAATACCCAAAGTTTAGTAAAAAAACATTAAAAAGTGAATTTTGCATGTGTGGTCCCCTTTAAGTGTCAACACTTTTCCAACGGTTAATTACACAACATTGATTGGATGTTGGAACAAGGTTATTTTTCAACTAGCAAAATCTTTTAGTCAGCCCCACGGCTGTTTAATCTGTCCTAACCACATATTTATTTTATTAAAATCAATTATATGGTCAATTATATGTTAAAATAAATATGTGAAATGAACCTGCATTATTTGTCTATTTAATATAAACTGCACAGTAGGTATGTTTATGTAGTATTCAGCCTTGGAAAAAAATACAATGTAGAAAATGTTAATGAAATATTGGTTTAAAGAAATTGTAATAGGACAATGGAGTCTGTCCAAAATTAAACAGAACCTGTATAAAAAATAGAATGTTTAATACTTTGAGTGGGCATGCTGATCAAAGAAGCAGATTTGTCTTAATTCAAGTTAGTTTGTTATCTTGAAACAAGATTTTTCACGTTTTACAAACCTCACGACAACTGCAAATGTTAATGAAATGTCAAAAAAGCTTGTTTCAAATAAGAAATGACTCAAAACAAGATATTTTCAAGACTTTTTGCCTTATCAAGATTTTCAAGATGCATTGTCTCAAAACAAGTTGTTATGTCTAACTTAGAAATATGTTTTTGACTTATATTAAGTGTGATAAGAGGTTTTGACTAGAAATTAGAACATTAGACTTGGTAAGATTTTACGTTTTTGCAGTGTACTTGTTATCAAAACCCAACTCCACCCACCCTCCATCCTCACCGACTGTCTCAACGAGCTAAATCACTGGTTTTCTAACAATTTCCTTCAACTAAACAGCAACAAAACAGAAGTCATTCTCGTCGGTACCAAAAACTCTATTTCAAAATCAGAACATCTTCTCGTCCCCCTTAACAACTCTCTGCTATCCCCCTCCCCTCAGGTCAAGAGCCTCGGTGTCATCCTCGACACCACTCTCTCCTTCACTTCACACATCAACAATATTACTCGGTCTGCCTATTTCCACCTCCGTAATATTAACCGTCTCCGTCCTTCTCTCACACCCCGCTCCACAGCCATCCTGGTGCACAGTCTTGTGACTTCCCGTATTGATTACTGCAACTCCCTTCTCTACGGCCTCCCCAACAAATCTCTCCACAAGTT
The DNA here is from genome assembly GCA_038048925.1 of Garcialebias charrua. Lineage (NCBI taxonomy): Eukaryota > Metazoa > Chordata > Actinopteri > Cyprinodontiformes > Rivulidae > Garcialebias > Garcialebias charrua. The sequence continues at coordinate 48,059 of JBBPBX010012044.1, read as the reverse complement.
ACAGATGGTCCAGAACTCAGCTGCCCGTGTCATCACTCAAACCTCCTACTATAACCACATCACTCCTGTCCTGCAGCAGCTCCACTGGCTCCCGGTTAAATCACGCATCATCTTCAAAATTCTACTCCTCACGTTCAAAGCTATCCACAACCTTGCCCCTCCTTATCTATCTGACCTCCTACAAATCTCCATCCCATCACGCTCTCTCAGATCCTCCTCTTCACTACATCTCCATGTACCCTCTGCCCGCCTCTCCACCATGGGGAGCAGGGCCTTCACCTGCTCTGCCCCTCACCTCTGGAACGCTCTACCGCCAGACCTTCGAAACACCACCTCCCTTTCTCTGTTCAAGACTGCCCTGAAAACCCATCTCTTTAGACTAGCTTATCATTAACTTTACTAAATGTATTTTTATTATCTTCCATTTTATAATCTTTATGTATTTTATATTTCAATTTGTCACTAAAATTGTTTGATCTGTATTACACTGTATTGGTTTGTTATGTGTCCTTGGGTGTCCTGAAAGGCACTTTTAAATAAAATGATTATTAATATTATGTTATTATTATGTCAGTTTTGATCAAAGCTTGAAAGAGCCGCTGCAGAGGAACCAAAGAGCCGCATGTGGCTCCAGAGCCGCAGGGTGCAGACCCCTGGTCTAAGGTAATTTCTAATCCATATGGATTTTGTGATTTTAAAAAGACGAATGATCCAACACAGCTGCCAATCATCCAAGGAGCAGACGGTCGAGTGATTTCACCCAGAGGTCAGACAGTACAATGTTCAGAGAAAAGACAAATAATCCAAGAGATTCATAGCAGACTCTACGTGCAGCTGTCATAAATAGATAAATGATAACATTCACAACAGGACAGTTGGAAACAAAATAACAAGTTTAGGTTTTTGGGAGGAGTTTCAGGAGAAAACATCTCTCTAAAAACACAGGCTTCATCTGAATGAACTTCAAGACTTCTGGAACAATGTCTCTGGACATATGAGGCCAAAGGAGACATTTTAACCATAAAGCAGTGTTCCAAATTATTATTATTTTTTGTTAAAACATCTAAAAGTGGCATGCTGACAGTTGGATTCAGTTACCTGGGAACAAAGTGCATGGCTCCACATGTAGTCTACATGCATTAACGTGCACCCTGCATTAACTACATGCACCCTGAGGCTGTTAGACTCATGAATAAATAAAAATAAAATAAAAATAAACACTGCAAAATATCACATTGTGCTGATGCTGATCTGTTTTCTTGTTGCTGTGTTCATCTGTGTTCATCTGTGACCATCTGCTCATACAAACTCATGTTCGTGCTGCTGTTTATTCCCACTATATTAGGCTTAGTGTATTACTAGTTGATGTTTTTCTTAGTTAATTCTAGATGTTATTACTGTTTTTCTCTTGCATTTGTTGTTGGATGTAACTGGGACCCCGTGTACATAATCTCGTTTTCATCACATGTACCACATGCGGTGCAAATGACAATAAAGACTCTCTGACTCTCTGACTCTGACTTAATGTTTAAATCACTGCTGTGGTCTCAGCTCACACTGGAAAACATGAGCAGATGTGCCATCAGGAGCAAACACTGGCCCAGAGGTACACTGAGGAAACAGAGACTAAAGTAAATGTCTCCATCCATCCATTCATCCATGCAGCCATCCATCCATCCATCCATCCATCCATCCATCATCTTCCGTTTGTTCCAAAGTCAGATCTTGGGGGCAGCAGCTTGAGCAGGGAGGTCCAGACATCTCTTTCCACAGACACCTTATCCAGCTCTTCTGGGAGGACTCCAAGATGTTCCCAGGCCAACCAAGTAACATAGTCTCTCCAGTGTGTCCTGGGTCTTCCCCAGGGTCTCCTCTCAGTTGTACATGCCCGAAGCACCTCCCTAAGGAGGTGCCCATGAAGAATCATTATCAGATGCCCAAACCACCTCAACTGGCTCCTCTCAATGTGGAGGAGCCAGTTGACAACTTGATAACTGAACTTCTCATCCTATATCTAAGGGAGATTCCAGTGTGGAGGAAACTCATTTCATCTACTTGTATCCATGATCTCATTCTTTCAGTCACTACCCAGAGCTCATGACCATAGGTGAGGGTAAGAACATAGACCGACCAGTAAACAGATAGCTTTGCCTTACAGCTCAACTCCCTGCACAAGAACGGACCAGTACAGAGTCTGCAGATGCTGCATCAATCTCACACTCTATTCTTCCCTCACTGGTGAACAAAACCCTGAGATACTTAAACTCCTCCACTGGAGGCAGCACCTCACCCTCGACATAAAGAGAGAAATCCACACTTTTCTGACTGAGGCCATGATCTCAGATTTGGAGCTGATGATTCTCATCCCAGCCACTTCACAAGACTAAATTTGTCCCCCACCAAAACAGCTATGAAAGATGAAGCTAGACATGAAAACATGTTTATTGGAGCTTCAGTCCACTTCAACAAGCCACACAAACTTCTACTTTGTTCCATGATCGAAACAAACATTTACAGTATTCTTGTTTTTGACCTTTTCTGTCTGCAGTCTGGAGTAGCAGCAGCAACAGGAACTCTAAATTCAAAGATGATCTGTGGGACATTTATGGACGTGACTCGGTAGCTGTGGTTATAGTTTCTGATGTGTCACTCTGATCCGCAATGACTCAATTAAATGTTTCTCCATCCAAAGCCTAACATTCCTCAAAGGACTGCATATCACCCGCTACCTTTCATGTCAGACTTTAAAGGAGACCAAATATGCAAAATTCACTTTTTAATGGTTTTTTAACTCAACTTTGGTTATGTACTTCTTAAAAAACAGTCCTAGAGCCAAAAAAATGCACCCAGTGGTATATTTACTCTAAGTATATTTATTTTTCAGTGATATAAATGTCTCGTTTTCAAATCCTACAGCTTGTGATGTCACAAGCCGTAGGACAACCCACCCCAACCTGAGTCCAGCCCCTCACCTAGCAACCCCTGGTGATGCTCCACCCACTTCAGTATAAAAGACGTCACGGTTGTTTTTCCTGAGTTCATCTCAGAGTTCGATGTTTCGTTGTTGTTAAAATGCAGTACCGCTAATAACTAATTATCTATCAGTAAAAACGAAAAAACTTATTTACGGGCTCTTAAATCAACCGGACGACTGCTCACGGACCATATCCGTTCAGCGCCGGATGTGGTCCGTGAAAAAAGCGGTCCCCGCTAGAGAGAGCGTGTATAGCAGTTAGCAGCCAGTGTGTTACTCTGCAGCCTTATTGCTTGTTTTCGAAGAGTCAGACGAAGAGTTTTTAACATGGAGGGTGAACTTATGGATGTTTCTCAGCGGCCTACGCGACGCGTCAGCGCCTCATTTGCCCTGCCCAAAATGGCGTCTGCCTCTGGGTCTGACTCAGGGTCCCCTTTGGAGGGCGGAGTTAATGTAAACAGATTTTTGAAGGGCGTGGCCTTCAGAGCTCATTATCATAAACAGCACGTTCAGAACGGAAGTCAGAAAAGGCACAACTAGAAAGGGGATATTTTATTATCTAAGAATTATTTTGTGCATTAAATTGAATGAACATGGTCTGGATAGCCCACAGACATACCATAAAAATTTATAAAACCAATATTTGGTCCCCTTTAAATTAACACGGTCTAACCCTCTGAAGACATCTTTTAAATGATCCACCTTTATCTTGTGCAGTGCTGTGAAATGTGTTAGTGTTTATGATGACTCTCAGCTACTACTACACACAAGTTTAGCTAAACATCTGTAGGATTAGCTGAG